>LQRL01052523.1:0-16862 GCA_001703475.1 Hydroides elegans | reverse complement strand
TAGGGTGATTTTGACCGAAATGGTCAAAAGGCACATCTAAGGACCAAGACCTTTCATTTGAGCCTATAACCAAGTCTCTATGACCTTCCGTTCAAAAGTTCTAGCCTGTACAAGAAAGCGATGACAGACAGACAGACGGACGGACACCCCAACTCTACAGGCCCCCAACTTTTGGGTTTGGGCCTAAAAAGTTAGTTGGTTGATAACACACCTATATCGCCCATTGGTCCCACCGATTTTTTTTTTTTTTTTTTGGGGGGGATAAAAGCTTGTACAAGGTCATTGCTATCAAAATACATATCATTATATATTTGTACGTCTTAAAACAAGACTTGGTGTCTTCCGCTGTTGTCTGTGCACCTTCATATTACCAAAACTACCTTATGTTTGGCCGTTTTAACCCAATTATCGCCACTTACGGTTTCACGAATATATTCTAAAATACCAAAAGACGAATCTTGATTTCCAGATATAACCTACAAGTTGAGTGCATTTACAATTCACGGCCAATTGCAGCTCTGTCAGTAAATAAGACATCCATAAACCCGGAAGTGTTTTTCGTAAATTGATTTACAATCAGTTTCCCAGGACATTGAAGATGTTTGTTGAATAAGGCTCTACGACCTTTACAGGAGTGCCGAAAGTATGAATGAATGAGTGGGTGAATGAGAAGGCGGGGTTTGATCGCTACTATCAATAATTCAACAAACATAATACTTTTATTCAAAAGGTGTTTGTTTTGGGTTTTGACAGTTTGAAATGACCGGAAACAACTGTCAAAACTTCATTGTGGGAAAACCCTCATTCATGAGCCAACACGCTTCATATGTCGAATACTTCGAAATAATGTTATTTACTTGCACATCTTCATTACGCAGTTCATCAATAAGAACTGCTATGGGATAGAGGGAATCGTCGCCGTCACTTGCAGCCATTTTTGGTTTATTTTGAACGGAAGTAATAACATTCGGGGTCCAAAAATTAGAAACAGAGCAGGCCCGAAGTTGGTTAAATTCTTACTGTGGCTGTATAAAGAGGAAATTAATTATCTGAGAAACCAAATAAAGAAAAACAAACGCACTACAAATTGCCTTGCCAAAAAGATAAAATAATCCAAGAAAATGAATTTAATGGGACATTTTATATTGAAAAATATAGACTGGAGAACAGGAAACGTTCAATTCTACAATCATTTTGTTATCTGTTTTCTGGGAGGTTCATGACGTGATGCATAAACAACTATATATCCCAATAGATACTTTTGGCATATTTGTTTATTCGATTAAAATATGTTTGAAGGTATATGAAAAATACATAAGACCAACAACTATTGACGTTTCACAAATAACTAAAAAAACAACACACCTAAGGTCGATCACTTAAGCTATGATCCAAAAAAAAAATAGCCCAGCCTCTCTTATCAGTCTGTCTTATAATAAGCAATTCGATAAAAAAAAAACAAAATATTCTAAATCCAAACGTCATGAATCTAAACAAATATGCGCTTTATCATAAATTCATTATACATGAAATTGATTCATCTTCAGACTACCATAAATATTGCGATTTCATACCGCATAATATAGCATTATTAAGTTTGAATAAATACTCTAAATGCTCTCATTGTGCCCACAAAATATTTATATATATATTTATACATGACCAAATTTAGGATACTTCATAAAATAATATGGTGTTTATTGATTATTATCATAAGACATAGATATTGATACAATTTGTGCATATAATTCAGACAAGTATTATTAATTAACAATAAAACGATAAAAACGATAACGATAAAGAAACTAAATGCCACAGAACTGCAAATTAATAGCAGAATTCGAATAAATAGATGTATTATTTAGCAACAGTAGAGGACTTTTCTAAAGGCGGTTCTATCCAACCAGAGTCAAATTTTGAAGAAGCTTTGGAGCTTGCTTTGAAATACTCTCGTTACTTTCATCAATGAAGTCTCGAGTCTCTATTTCGTATATGTACATTGTGCCATTATAACCATGATTTTCCAGGTATGATAATAGGGCGGTATATTTTTTCTTGTTTGCGCTCATACATGACTTGTATTTTAGTTTCAAAACATATTGTTTAACCGGCTTTTACGCATTTTTTATCAATATTTTTTGTACACATGATAAAATCTGTTTTTCGAAGTTTAAGATAAACATTAAACATATAATTTAAAACCTATTTGTTTCGGCGCATGGGAATCATTTACACTTCTTGAAATATATTATAATCGAAAACATAACATTGAGCACCCCCATAGAATGTCTTATTATATATCGTAAGATTGTGCGAGGATAAAAGATCTGGTCTTGGTAGGATATCATATGCATTTATTGATATTAATCAATATCATTAACAAACATTAAGAACATATAACTTGGAATTATCACAGTTAAAACAGGACTAAATTTTAAATAGTACCTGAAGACCAACTTCAAAAAGTGTTAATTTGAGAATAAACTCACCTGAAACGCTGAAATATACATAAAAATATAATCGAAAAAAATCTTATGTTTTTTATCGATATGACTTCAATTTGCTTATCTAGATAATCAAATCTGAAAAGGACCACCATTTATAACACAAAATCAATATTATTGCATATGCGACCAATTTTCAATTACATTTGTAAGCAACATGCCAATAGATAGTTAAGTATATCTAAAAAAGTCAATATCAAAATGTCGATTTACTGTAAAATGTGTTTCTCAAATTGTTGTAGGCTGAGGACAATTTTCCAAAGTTTGTAATGAGATCAATTGTGAAAAGGAACATTTTTTAAGAGACACATTTCGAAATGAACACAACTAATCAAACAAATCGTGCAAAACGTTATTGATAACATACCCAATGGACATATAAACATCTGTAAATGGGGCAGAGCAACGAGGGGTAAATCCCAAACTATTTCATGAATACAAGTGTACCTTGTTTTTATCCCACGCTCTACATTAGGAGCTGCATTTTACTTGAGTTCAGTCAACAGTTCTACATGATAGAATCCCACGTGAGAAAGTGCATGATAAACATTACTGAACCTATCTTGGTCGCACAATTCCTATCATGATTTGGAGAAAATGTATCACTGTGTATCACTGTACTGCTATCGTTTTCCGTTATTAATAGAACTCTTTATGAGAACAGTCCCGAACAATCAGATACGATTCCAAGCTTAAGTATAATTTTCATGGTGTGTGTGGATAACTGAACTGGAGAAAAAGTAAAGTCGAAAAAAACCAAGATATTTGTTTTTAAAGTTTTTTCGAATAACGTGATACACATTCTTATCCTGAAATTCAATTTAATTTTAACCAATGTTTACCGCATATACTATATTTTCCACTGTTTATTTCGACAATGAAAGAGTTGTTTTAACGATTAAATGGTTCTTGATTCTAGATGTTGTATTATCGTTTATCATCAATAAATATTTTTTCTGGGCATTCTGGCACAAGTAAATTTATGAAGCGGACATTAATGACATTTAAAAATAAGAAAATCCATAGCCTCCTCAATTAAACTGCTACTTATATGCCTCCGCCAGCTTTACATGAGAATTTAGTTGATCATTATGGCAAAATAGGTAAATTTTCACGTAATTTAATGGTAAATGACGGCATAAAATGTAGGACTGCTGTGTCAGAGAGTATGGAATTACATGACTTTCTCTATATGGCGAATAAAATTGACAATGTCATAAAGTTTGTACAGTAGAATGAAAGGAAAGTCGATGTATGGAAACTATTGACTAATACTCTGGATTTACCTATTATTTTATTTCATTGCCTTTTGTCGTTATTTGCTTTGGTTGCCTCCAAAATTTATATTGAGAAGTTTATATTATACGTTATTGTGAAATAAGATAATACTTTATGATGGAACATCTGAGAATCAAGATGATGCATTGACATTTAGCGATGAAACCTTGCGTCTTTTGTATGGTACGGCAAGGTTCTCTTTCGGATGCTGCAAAATCATAAGAATATAAATCCAATTAAAACATAATTGGTACACATACACTATGTAGATGTCATGATCAACAGGCATAATCATTTTTTGACAGTAGTAGAGAATGAGTAAATAAACATTTTTAAAAAGTACATTGATTCATTATAATCGAATGTAGGTTATTAGTTAAATCGTTTTATATCATAAATAAATCCGTTTCATCAACAAGAAAACATAATCCATAGAGGAGGTCTTTGTGTGATAATGGAAGATTATATGATAGACATATTTAACAAAATAATCTGATATACCAACGTATTTATCAAATGCACTTACTACTATCGTGCACACGTATTTAACGTATATCACATATCAATTATTCATGCTGTTAGAGTTCAGTAACAAACATCAATTAACTGACTTTTATTCCCAAGGTTAAACTGATAATATAAATTTATGTAACGTAATTCTAACCCATATAGTACTACTTCTCTTGTGATATTGATATACCTTCGCACGGGGTTATTAAATTGTAATTTTCTTTATTATTTCATTCTTTTCAAAATATATCAATACGAAACGACTAAGAACACCAAGAGAGATGTGTTTAAATCGATGTATATTTGAGAGCAGTTTGAAAAACTTAGAAAATGTTGCCGATTCTTAAATTGTTGAAACCTTTGTAAATTAAACAGTAGGTGCCCCCCTCGGTTCCTTGTCCATGATTCGAAACATACATGTCTTGTTTGACACTTATAGGGGTACGTGCAATTATATATAATTATACTCCATATTCTTTTTCGACAAAGCTTTGCAGACCATCTAAAAAATGTAAACAATCTTTTAAAGTAATTTTCAACCTGCTTTATTAAAAACGTCGATTGTAAACATAACTTTTTTTTAGCATAAATCTTCTATAATAGATTTTAAAGGCTATACGGACAAGAAAAGCCCTTGCAAAATCATATTAAATTCATGTGCTCCGGTTCCTTAAGATAAATTGTAAGCTTTATGTGAGATATCCTACCACAAGGGCCTGACCACACAGAAAGATTTTTAAAGCGTGTTTAACATAAAGCCATAATTTTCAATGCATTCTTTGATGGGAACTCAAAACCCTTTAAGCAATGAGCGTTTCTCTACGTTTTTTATTTATCAATAAGGAATTTAGAACCTAGACCCAGTTTCAAATCGAAATGATTGATAGAAATCATTTGTTTGTCATTTGTTTTTCTATCAAGCGCGCAGATTTTGTTATGTGTCTTTACTCCCACCCTCAAATAATCAAAACATGCGAGATAGAACACGTGAGGGGAGATACAACGATCTCATATCAGAGTTTTAAACAAAATTGGAATTTTAGGCTAAGTCCAGAGGAACTTCCGGTTGAAAGTTAGAGCTTGTACCGATTGATAGTAATTGAACTAAATCATAAAAAATTATATGCTTCGCAACTTTTTGATCTTCATATATTAATTATAAAATAATTTTATTTTGTGATATGCTTCCTTTTTAAAATACAATTTATTCCTGTTTTTGTAGCCGTGCCACAGTATAATTATTATTACGTTATTATGGTTGGTCATAATGGGAACTTTCATAAACAGTCCTTTTGCTGCTTAATGAACATTAAACGCTGTGAAAATAAAGGCAATCTAGCCATAAACGTGGATAACAAAAAAGTTGGTTCGCTTGTTAACAGGCTGTTATTTCATTTTGCATCTGCAAATGGAATGCTTTTACATTAAGAAAAATGCATTTGTATATTAATGGCTGATCACACAGTAAATACCAATATAATTTACTATACATTTAATAAATTCCTATATGATATCTCTATCAATAAATAATGAATAATCCATTAATATAATAACTCAAATTAGTTTCGAAGGTAACACATAATACTGTTGTTTTGCACGGGCTTTAAAGCTGGATGTAAATATTTTGCAAATATACTATAATAGCTATCGCAGGCATTATTCAATCATATCAAATAAGTTCAATTCATATTTGATTTTTAAAATGATAAAAAATGCACGAGCTAGATTTGGAAACAATGTGCACTTTTACATATTGTTGATTTCATGTTTTCATTTATCAGGTAAGTAGGCATATGACATTGATATGTGGTTTATTAATAATTTCAAATTTCAATCGGTTTTAACGTTATTTTAACTAACAATAATACTTATAATTGCTTTAGTCATAAAAATAAGTACCTTCTAAAATTAAAATAACATTATTACAAATTATCTTGATTTTTTAGTACTTTTACATGCCATTATTACTATAATAAAGGGCACCCCACGACACATTTTTCAAAAAGTTGTTAAATCACATTAAAACAAATTTACAGAGACGAAAAACAGCAAAATACACCTTTTCGAACATAAAAAAAATTGCAAAAATGTGTTAATTTTTTCCGAGCCAGCTGAGCTGTTCCTATTTTTCTAGCCAGCTTGGAGTAGAAAAGGAACACCTTTTGAAATAATTTAACTGTTGAATATGACTAAATTGCCTATTATTGATAACAAATAACATGTTATAAGACAATTGCAAGCAATTACGATCAATTTGCAATTAATTATTCTTATTAGAAAATAAATAAATTATCAAAAAAGGTGTTCCTCAAACTACTTAAATCTCCAAGCTAGAACGAATTTCCCCGAAATCTCAAAGCCAGCTAGGATTTGCTGGGGAACAGCTTTTGTAAGGAACAGCTCGTGGGGTACTCTTCTATAATAAGTATTATTTTAGTATTAAGTATAATCATTTCCTTTTATTGAATTTAATCTTAATATTCTATCATTATTATGATATAGCTGTTATTATTCTTTTGTTACATAGAAAAAATCAAAACTGATTATACATGTATAACTCATTAAATAAACCTATTCATGCATTATGATACCATATTACAGATTCTCAGCCAATCAGTGCCACATGTACAGTGCCAACGATAGAAAACGGAGGCTATTTTAACTGCAACCCAAGAACTTCCATTCAGGACAACGGATCCTGCAATGTAAGATGCGATCCTGGCTATAGGGCGACCAAGCCACAATATGTCTGTAAAACCAATGGCATATCGGCAACGCCCGTCTGTCAAGGTGATAGTAACTGAAAGAATGGTATGCGTAACTATGCTTCATCAATTTAAAGGCGACGGGACGATTTCAGGTTTTAGGCTGTGAAAACGTTATTTCAAGGAACAATTTCCTGACATCACAAAACTTCAATATCACTTGTATGTTTTGACCAATTTCTTTAGATCTATTTGTAAAAATGAATAATAGTATATGTACTAATTGCTTTCTTTGATTTGGTTATTGTCAATTATTTTTACCTTATTTTTTTATGTTTGTTTCAGAATCTACCTGCTACAGCTACGAATCATGTCTTAAATTGGATCTATTCAGCGATTATGACCAAACAGTGAGACCTGTTCTCTTGCCGTTACATACGCTAAATATAACTGTAGAGCTTCATATACAGGCGCTCACTGCTATAGTAAGGTATTTTCGTTTAAAAATAACGATTTTTAATATCTTATCATAAAGCGTAATTTCCTCGATTTGAGAACTGGACATATTATTTATTATGCGGTAGCATGTGGTTATAAAAGTAAATATGTGTTAAACTGGATAAATTTTATGTTTTATCTGTAAATGCATTTTAGATTTTATTTTAAATGAAAAAAAAGATTTTGTAATAAATATTGATATAGGATGAAAGAGAAGAACTAATGAAACTGTTTGGATGGCTTCAATTGGTATATTTTTCCCATATTTTTTTAATTCTATAATATTGAAATGGATGTAAAAGTTAAATGTATTAAATTGATAACCATGAAAATTAAAATTAATAGCAAATGATAACTGATATCATGGTACAATTTGGCATTTAAAACAAAACATGTATAATAGAATTCATAATACAACACATAAAGCACGATATTCTATTCTACAAGTTTAATTTAAATATTTTATTTCCTACAAATCATTGTATAATGATTCTATAATCTTTTAAAAAATCAATATATATGGTAAGACAAGATGTTCAAGTATCGATTTCTATTTATTCTTTTACATGATAGAATTTCATCGCTAGACAAAAAAGATTTTTAAAAAAGTAATTCTAAAATTGTTTCATTTCAGAAATGGACCGACCAGTTCCTAAAGTGGAACCATGCATCGTATGGGGAAACTACACAAATGGTCGTCATTGCAAATAAACTCTGGCTACCCGACACTGTGATTATCAATAGGTATAAAGTCAAAATTATATATTTTTATTATCTGCAATCTTTTCGTTTACGAAAAAATGCAGGTATTGCGATCGCTTTACTTTTGGGGGCCAACAACCCCTTCTGTTTAGTAGTACCTTTTTCTATGTGTTAAAAACGTAATAACGCTATAATATATATATGAGTGTATTGCTAATACACCGAATATGGAGAATAGGTGGTTTAGAATTGTGACATTATATATTTTAATAACATTATTTAGGTTTGAAAGCCACCACCTCTTGAAATTAATGCATTTAGTTTTGTCCCGCTGAAAACCACTATAAAGCCCTCTCGCGTTGTGATTCGTTACGCAATCAATTAAATGTACAAAAGGGGTGGAGCTTCTTGGAATGAGTGACAGCACTCTATTGATGTAGGGTTGTGCATGAGTAGATGCGCTACTAAATAAGTCACTGTGACTCATAATCAATAATATCTGTGTCGGAGCCTATATTAACGATTTTTTTATAGTGGAGGTGCAGACCGCAAAACAATATTAAATCAATATTGGAAATTGAATATTAACTTAACTTTTTCATTTATATATATACCAAAACATATAAATCTCTCTGTAATAAGGAATTTCCGTAACACAGTCTTCGATTGCTTTCCACTTATATAATAATTTAAACATAAGATTTGTTGTATAAAGCTAGGTTATTATGTAATAAAAAGAGCACATCACGAGCCGTTCCCTAAAAAGATATATTACCATCAAATTCTGACCTGGTTTTTATTGAAAATACATTCAATCTTGGAGAGTGGAGGGGTAGGAGGAACACCTTTATTGCTTTTATTTTTCACAATAATTAGTGGCAGTATTTTTTTTTTTTTTTGAAATTCGATAAACTGGCTTGCATTATTTGATTAACTGTTATTTGCATGATATGATAGGTAATTTGCTTCCATTTAACATTTAAATTGTTCGCAAAAGGCGTTCCTTTTCAGACCGAGCTGGATAGAAAAGGCGAAACAGCCCACCTGGCTTGAAAAAAAAAGTGAACACTTTTTCTCAAAATTATAATGTTCAAAAACCATTATTTTGTTGTCGTGGGATTTCCTTCATATACTTCTACCCATTAAAATAGACACGGTCTTAAATTGTGTCATTGGTTGCCAGAATTATTAAACTAGCGTTGATAAAATTATATCATTGATTGTCTGAATCAATAAAACCTATTTTTTGTCATATAGAAAATATTTTAAAGAAATATAGAGGAAAAGATTGTAGATAAATTGTACTCTGCGAGTATTAGATCATCTAGTTATTTATGCTATCACATGAGATTGAATTAATATCATATTAAATAAATTGCTTTAATCGATAACCAACGATTTCATCTGAAAATGGTGTTTCATGATAATGTTTTCTGGGCATTTTATAGAGGAGCGATCTTAATTCTTAGTTTATCTAAATAAGCGCCTGGTTATCGAAATGTCCCGGGATCGAAGCTGATTCGGGTGCACAGCTAGAGATTTCTGCGTGTGCTCGGAACTTCAAAGGATTATCGCCCTATATCCCGGATGCCTAAATTAGCCCATTGCCATGAAGTCTATCACTTCTCATTAAAAAGTATCTTACAATCTATTTCAGTGCTGACTCTTATTACAAGTCGATTTACAAGGACGACTTTCGAGCCCAAGTCAAATCCACAGGTCGTGTGACATGGAGTTTCGGTGGACATATATCCACAAAGTGTGCATTGGATCTCACTTATTATCCCTTTGATGCGCAGACGTGCTTTGTGCTGGTACGCAACTGGTTGTATAACGCCAGAAGTGTAAGTTCCAATAATTGACAATTTGGAATGTATTGTATGCTAATAATGGAAGGGATGCGTGTGACGTTGCAATCACCAAAAATATCAACCTAAACTTTAAAAAAAGGTTTTATCTGGTCTTTTTGTAATACAATGATAATATAATGTATACTATATATGAGGCAAACGAGGTGCTCAACGCCGAACGATACCAAACTCGTAAAATTGAAAGCTGTCATGAATATTAAGTTTTAGTTTTCAACGCTACGTTATTGCTACTTGCTAATTAAAAAAAAAACAACAACAACAACTAGACTTCATGCTCTTTATATTTTGTAAACGAACCAAAATTACAAATTGTTATTATGATAATTATTTGTGATAAGTTTATTTTAAACTAGAAAAGATATGCTCGTAGAGCATACAACTCTTATTTATTTTCTTTTGATCATAAGAGAATCCTCAAAATGCTTCACTCAAAATGTTACATTCAATGCGATTATTCTATTACACATATTATAATAATTATAAAGATTATGATTACATAACAGGTTGACCTTAAGTTGAGCCACACCAAGGCCATAGGTTTAAAGGGATATCAGGAGCATGGTCTCTGGGAACTCATAGACATGGAGGCGAGTAAAACACCGAATCAAAATGACGACGAAGAATCCAAATCACAAGTGCCATTCATGCTCAAATGGAAACGAAAGGTAGGCATCTAGAGTCTACATGTATAGATTATACAATGTAGACTTTGTTATTTAAGCACCCTGTCAGATTGGCTTTCATGAAAATAGATTTTATCCGCATTTTCTGTATGCATTCCTGTCATGCGGCTGTCTACGGCTGTACGAATTTAAAAAATGTAATCATGATAGTTAAAGTGGGCAAAGTATACAGTCTAATTTGTTATAGATCGGGAAGTGTCTCTAATTTAAGGAACTGTTGCGTATTATCAGCCCTTATTTTTCGGGCCCGTTCGTATAATGTAAGGTGTGGATCTGCTCGAGGGCATACGCGGGCGTCCCTTGTTACATATTATACTCAAAACCTATTATCCGTTCGGCCAATTTATTACTTTATTGGCGCAGGAGTACCCAACGGGCCATTTTTGAAATAGTGTCTCATTTGACTGCATTTGGCCTGAAATTAATGCCTTACTACTTTAAATCTGATTATTACTTTTATTTATTGAATGGTTTTATTCTTAATTTGCCGGCAAGGAACACAGAAAATATCGTGCCAGCAACTTAGCACGAATTTGCCAGCAGAATAAAACATTAATTTACAGAAGTGTTGATTTTGCGCATACTTTGAAAAAGTATCTTTTTGGGCTTTGTTATGTAAATCTTCTATATACAAGTGTATCACAGTAATTATACAATGCTTTAATTATATTTTATTGTCGATAAACCACTTTTAAGACTATTAGAGACATATTTATAATTTGGGTTTTATTCGTATAAAATGACAGGAAGATGCGAAATATTTTAAATACAATATTTTATCTATTCTGTTCTGTGAAAATGCCAGCAAGATAGGTATTTGAAAAGAATAGATATTTCCTAGAATAAATCGCTGGGTACTCCTGTTGGCGCTTCCCAAGTTTCTGGATAAATGTATCGTATTTGATAATCATCTTAATCATTGCCCTTTCAGCCCATGTACTACGTCTTAAACATCATCGTACCCAGTCTCTTCATCATGGTGATCACGCTTGCGCAGTTCTGGCTTCCGGCTGGGTCGGGCGAAAAAGTGTCGCTGGGAATCACGGTGCTTTTGGCCTTTTCAGTTTTTCAACTGATTATCAATGAAAGCACGCCAGTCAATTCGGATACATCGCCTTTGATAAGTAAGTTCGACATATAGAATATTAATGAATTAAAGATATGATGTTGGTGCAATTTTGGGTGGTTAGGAATTTATCGAAATAAGCACAGGTATCCATTTTGTTCAAACAGCTATTGATTACGTGCGAAATGTTCCATATGACCATACAGTTTCAAAATCCGTTTTTCATAAATGCCTCCCATAAAAGTACGATCACGTTCGCGATATCAAGATGAATTGTGTGCGATCACTGAAGTTCAAAGAATATCGAGTTAATTATGTTTACCTGTTTTTGTTGTATTTTCTTTGAATTTCGCGGCGATCGCCAACAATGCTGCAATTGCCTATCCGCATCAAAGACCAAAACTTGCATCTATTCGATTTGTTTTCATTTTTTTAGGTCGAATGGTTCTCTTTGTGATGGCCATGGCGACACTCTCCCTTCTATTCGCCATCGCCTCCGTTTTCATCGATAGCCAATCGAGCTGCACTCGCCTTCCTAAATGGTTTCGTCTCATCATCTTCAAACATCTCGCCAGAGGGCTCTGTATGTCACGTGAGGTCCGGAAGTCACGGGAGCAATATGGAGGCGGCGAGATCCCGCGAGATGTCAACAATAAAGTGAGCCCAAAACGAGGCTCTGAAAAGATTAAAGGAGCTGACACGGTAACCAAGCAACAGGTATCGACTCCTAAGAAATCGATGACCATGATGAAAGATGGGAAGGATGGAATTTATATTGGTGACATCATGACGGGGCAGATTACTAAGGATCATCAGGCCACAGAGAACGAAAATGAAATGATAATGAATGAGTGGAAGTTATTGTCGAAGCTCATTGATCGCTTTCTGTTCTGGGTTTCGTTGATTATAGTTTTGCTTTATTTCACTATTGTAGGCGCTGAATTGAAAAATGCTCGAGAACAGGACTGAAACTTAGATTAAGGTTGCTCAGGAGGTATCGCCAGGAGTACCCAGCGATTTATTCTGTGAAATATCTATTCTTTTCAAATATCTATCTTGCTGGCATTTTCACGGAACAGCATAGATAAAATATTGTATTTCAAATATTTTTCGTATTTCCTGGCATTTTATACGAACAAAACCAAAGTTATGAATATGTCTCTAATAGATTAAAACGTTGTTGGCTTATTTAAAAAAAAAAGAGTTTAAACAAAGCATAATTACTGTGATGCACTTGTACATTTGAGATTTACATAACAAAGTCTAAAAAGATACTTTTTCAAACTAGGTGCAAAATCAACATTTCTGTATATAAATGTTTTATTCTGCTGCCAAATTAGTGCAAAGTTGCTGGCACGATATTTTTTGTGTTCCTTGCTGGCAAATTAAGAATAACACCATTCGATAAATATAAATAATTATCAGGTTTAAATTAGTCTAGAATTCATTTCAGGCCAAATGCAGTAAAATGAGACACTATATAAGAAATGGCCCGTTGGGTACTCCTGTATCGCGATTTGAAGGGATGTTATTAAAGTTGTCTTTATTAAAAACAAAACATATTCTGCATTTTGAATAGAAAGTTTAACATATTCAAATTACTCTTGTATATCACAGATATATGACGTAAATTTACATATATTGTTTGCAAAATGTATTATATATAAATAACAATTTATGTTTATTAGTGATATTGTAATGATGCTATGATTTATTTTCATGCAACACACTTCATAATTTAATTTTACAACATATACAGTGAGCAGAAAGGAGAAATTCTAGATTTTACATGCATTTTCATATGGAACTGGAAATATTTGGGAAACTGAAAGCTCTAACAACCCCTCCCCCACCCCCATAACAAAAAGCAATATGATAGACCATATATTTTATTTTTGGCGGCAGTTTTTTTACATAGAAATTCCGCTTTGTACCTTTGTGCGCTCTTTGTGTATGAACCCTTTCATTGTATGCAAGGCGTATATAACTAATTTTCTTAAAAGATACTTAATGGATTTAATAATTTTGTTTTTAACAAAACAAACGATTTTGCTAGATTTTTTTAAAAATATATAAATGAAAATATGGATGCATTAGATGTATCACAGTGCTCAGTACACATACTAGAATCTGCTATGTATTTTTTTAGAATCCTGTTGTTATGACGTAGGCGACGCAAATATAATCAACCAATCGTTTTTAGACGTGATATGTTCAAATATCCAGTAGGTGTTGACATTGCATTGAGCTATCAAAAAACACGTTACAAATACATTAAATGCAACGTTGTTTTAACCTCGTAATAACGTTGTGAAAATCCCGCGATGTAATCGGGCATCAAAACGAACAAAAACCCATGTTAGTCGATAGTATGGATTAGATACATGTCGATTTCTAATATTTCATTCTATGTAAACAATATTTTTTTACGAACAAGTTCTAGTCAAATTCAAATTTTTATGTCACATTAAAGTCATGAATTCAACATTTAATGTCACATTAAAGTCATGTCACAAAAAATATATATAACTGATTCATAACTGCATTTAATCTATGCAAACTTAACATAGTGAAAGCCTAGCTATAAAACAACAGCCTTGGAGAAAGGGACTGTTAACGTTAAGCTTTATTGAGCGAGCCAACTGCCAAGGCCAAATAGCTTTTTGTAAGTGCACTGACTGAATGCAAGGTTTGTTATGACTGTGGAGAGCCATCTAGGCCTAGAAAAAAAAACAGAATAAATGATAAGTGATAGAACCGTTTTAAAAAATAAGGATGGCACTGATCAATGCACTTCGTATTTCGCGTAAGTTGAATTAGATTCATATTATTATTATTTATATAATGTATAATGGTTCAAGAAAACGATGTAATCGGTTAAAATTGTCGTTTTATTTGATACAAGTAGATAAAGCTTTTGAGGTTTTGTCACGTACGCCCCTCTATTATTATATTGTAATGGTTTCCCTTTGACAATGAACTGTTTGCATCGATATTCTTTATATTACGTATTTAATCGCATGTTACAATTCCAATTCGATAAATGTATATGCCCTTTAGGCAGAATTATTTTTGAATGTAAATCTTAACGTGACATTTAAGGTGATTTATAATCTTTCCATCATCGGCAAGACGCACTGAAGACGGGGAGTGACAATGTGTATACTTAACCATTTGGTATTAAAAAACGTTGTTGGTGTTATTTTGCAATGATGTATAAGCAACATCGGAACCTAACCATTCGTCCGTCGATTATATTGTAAAATTAAACATCCCTCTGAATTTTGTGACACCGTCAAATTCAGAAAGACGTTTGGCCGGTTGCAGTTTACGGTGTTGGCCCCAAGCAGCGCTTGAGTCATGCTTGAGCGCTGCTTTATTTTCCTTCCAGATGCAATAAACGGATATCTTAACAATGATTATTGTTGATTCCATTATATTCCATTGATAGTGCTCATAAGTCAAAAGGTATGAACATTGACCAACCGAGACGCATTTTATTGAAATTCCCAACACCGTTTTATTGCGAACACCGTGAACTGCAACCGGCCATTGTCAATTAGTTTATATCATATAACATGATAACCACATCTTTTGAACGTTTAACCTTCGCAATCTTGTACTTTATCAATCATTAATAGTACTTTTATTAAAATAGGCATATTTTATCTATCTGTGTGATCATTAATTGTAGCCGTTGAACATATAGAACAAGTAACACACAACTGTTCAAGATATGCAGTTAATTAAAATTGACATATTTTATCTATCCGTGTGATCATTTATTTTAGCCTTTGAACATATAGATCAAATAACACACGACCGTTAAAGAAATACATTTATTTAAAATGACCATATTTTATCTATCCGTGTGTTCATTTATTTTAGCCGTTGAACATATAGAACAAATAACACACAACCGTTCAAGAAATGCATTTAATTAAAATAGTCACATTTTATATATCTGTGTGATAATTTATTTTAGCCTATGAACATATAGAACAAATAACATAACAACCGTTCAAGAAATGAGCTGAACATCTTGCACGCTATACAATAAAAAAATAATTAAAAGAAAAATAGCCATTGATATATATAAGGCAGATATCTTGAACACCCTTGAACATTTCTGACCTATTCTCCCGTCTCTTGCCCGTCTCTTGCCAATTTCAAGCAGAAGAAAAAAAAACATTTTACTGAGAAAATCGAAATGTTAAATTAAACTGTATTACCGATCAAATGTAATGAATACTACTTTATTAAACCTATGTAAGTTATTTAGAATGATTTCCAAATTGAGGTTATCATTACTGATGAATAAATGAAGCAATCATGAAAAAGGTGTTCATTAATTAAATAACCAAGCTAAAAAATAAGTTCTCAAAATTTTCAAGCAAGCTTCGATATGCTATTTATTACCTTTTGTGGGAACAGTTGGTAAGATGCTCTTTATAGTTTTTGTTAATATACCAACATAACTAGTTTTTTGTACATCTAAAGAATAGACAAATTATCTAAATTATTTATCTATGTTTTTATCCCATTTTTATTTCTAATCTGACAATTTAAGAATTATATTTGCTTATTTAAAAACTTGGTTTGATTTATTTTAAAATGCATTGAAAATACATTTTAATTTATTGCATTTTGAGACAATGCTAGTATAATCGATAAATGAGAAGAACACAGAATAACTCCTTGAGTTCTTCTGCTGGACCTACCATTTGTTGCATAGATACTAAGTCGGCTCTGTATACTACGTCTTAATTTATCTAAAATTGACTTGTGTTACACGTCTTAAGCACCGTCCACACTGCACTCGCTCGCTCGCTTTTGTAAAAGCGAGTGAGCGAGCAAAATTCTCTCAGCGAGCGAGCGAGCACATGACCGTCCACACTGCACTCGCTCGCTCGCTGAGAGTTATGAAGACCTTAAACATTATATGAAACTACATACCATGGGGTATGGGGCAATCGATATTATTACGTAATCGAACAATAGAGAGGGGTCGTGATCTTGTTACGTAATCGAGTGACGAACGTCCA
>LQRL01052504.1:28050-44728 GCA_001703475.1 Hydroides elegans | reverse complement strand
GTATTGACCCAATTCATAAGTACTTATTTAAATGACATGAAACATTCCTTTAAAATTACTCACCAGGAAATTGAATTCGCGCGGTCAAATGGTTCCTTTACATAAATTTCTTAAAATTATCCCTGGGCAATATATCAAAGTGACTGACTTGAATAGGTGTTCCCTTATCCATGGTTGACAATGAAATGAGGATTTGAAAAGTGCTTACCTTATATATGACAACATCTACAATGCTCTTATTGGTGAAAGTTTTGCCGGGTTCGTTTCTGATTGGTCGTCATAAATGCAATGTATGCATAATGGTTGGTACATGTCATTGGATGAAGAATATTCAAATCGAACTCCGATTGATTCATAGATGATGTCTTTCTTCCCACTCCCTTTGTCCCATTTTGGTACAAAAAAAAACTGCATACGTCACCCAAAAGTCAATTTAAAAAACCGCTGACCTCACCCCTAAAAACCGTTGACGTCACCCCCCTGATTGATTCAGGAATGACATCATTCCTCCCCCTCCCTTTGTCTTCACCATTTTGGCGCGAACAAACTGCTAACGTCACCCCAAAGTCAAGGTCAAGGTCGGACCAAAGAGACGTCTACGTAGTTCTTGTATAAACAAGTTAGCAATTAAACCTATATAATCAAGTACAAAATAAAACAATGAAATTTAGTTATAAAAGGAAATGGTTCAGTGATTTTCTTTATCGCTCGATTCGGATAAACAAAAGAAGTGCTTACCTTCGGTGTACCCATATCTGTTCAGCTTCAGCCCAAACAAAATAGCTACCAGTATGATTACAACATTCAATGCTAGGTAGAGATGACATAAACGTCTACATTTTCCTTTCATGTCCCTATGAATATAATGAAATTCCGTTTATGTTTTAGTTGGGGATGTTTATGCCTCTATCGCAATGCATCAGCGTTATTAGTTTATTTGTGTATCGTTTGTAAAGTCATTTGAATTACCCAGACGCAGAGAGCCGCTGATAGCCCATGGAATGCACCCCAGTGAGTAAAATGATATTTCGGAAATATTACTTATTGAATCCCGCCCTTTATTATTTTTAAATAGTTTCAATTATTCAAAATACACCATATTATTGAACTATTCAAAATACTCATGCCATTCCTTACCTCCCTACATTTTGCACAATCTTTGCTCTAATATGGAAAGTTCCCTTTTTTATTGTTCCCTGTTTGACATTTTGCTCCATTTTTATTAAATCACATCAATTTCTCTAATCACGAACCACATTTGAGATGCAATGACTTTTTTATATATTTATATTTATATGTTTGATAGTGTAAAAAAACAAGACGCATCCTAAAGAAACGGGAGTAAGCAGCGGTTAGATATTAGACAAGACACTCCTTAAATGTTTTTTTAATCATTTTTATTGAATTCACCAATGATTCATCTTTAAGATGCACTTAGGGGTCTTTCTTTGCCATATGAATTTGTTAATATACGAAGGTCGCGGCATGGTCACACATGTGGCGATTCATTGTGTCTTTTTTTTTCCTACGAAACCATAGAATATACATGTGAGACTTCATTTGTCCTTTATTATTATTATTTTGTTCTTGTTTAAACTTCAAACGCACATGTTATTGTTCTTGATTCTCCTAGCTTTTTCATAACTCGTGAATACACATAAAAATAGTAAATAAATCAAACGCCTATAATCCCACAATTATCTGTAACATAAAACAAGATTTTAGTAAGTTGGTCATTAAACGAGGTGTTTTTAAATAGAACATCGATTGGCGTCCCCGATCAGAATAATAAGATATTACAACGTCATTTTCCGATGTTCTTGTTACTTAAATTAAAAACGATACTTATAGCATGTCCTTGTGATGTCTTACTAATGCTACGTCGTTAGAAATATGCCATAAGGATGTCATTTTAAAGCTAGTCTTACAACCGGCCATACGGGCGGTCGCCCGTACGGGCCCCGCAGCTTTTAAACAGTTTTCTGATCGCAGCAGCCCCGCAGAGCACGTAGATTTCCAGTCGTTCACGTACGGGACACGCACGTGTCCCGTACGGGCTCCGTGCGTGCTTCCTGTGGACTACTTGCGATTCTATGATCGTAGAGCGCCCGTAGCAAAAAATGTGCATACACATTTTCTCCTGCGGGGCACGTACGGGCAGTCTACGGGCAGAAACCCGTACGTGTGTCGTACGTGCGACGTACATGTGACGTGCGTGTGACGTGCGGGTCCCGTACGATTTCTTCAAAATTTGCCCGTAGACAGCCCGTAGAGCACGTACGGCCGGTTGTAAGACTAGCTTAAAACGTTAACAGGACGTCTCATTTTCGCAACCGTAGAAACCTCCTATGCGCGTCACAGACGTAGAAACGTAAATTCATTTCATAGGGACGTCCTGCACAAATAAATTATCATAAACAAAACAACCATTACTTACATTGCAAAAAGACTCGATATTATATTGTATTCCCAGTAGATATCAACAAATTAAATTAGAATAAAAATATCCAATATGTTTGATTCGAACTTTTGTAAAGAAATGATGGATATTATGTGCACTCCATTTCCAAATGCGAAACCATCTAAAAACCATTCACTGGTAAATGGTAATTTTAAATATTAGCATCCATAATTTGATCTTAACCGCAATTATCTTAATAGGCGTTTTGTTTCTTATATAAGTTGAAAAATCTTGGTTACATAATTGAATCCTGTAGGTGGTATTACCATATATGAATAGTATGCAACCGTTCACATGTGACTAATAGATTGTGGCTAGCTTTGTTTAAAGACATCGGTACCACCTCTTTAGCCTTCGAATAAAATTCTATTTGCAAATGCAACTTTTAAACATTCTGCCACATATGTTTAAACTTATAAAATCCAAATATAAATGCATTAATTTGTCTCTTTTTATAGAGGTCATCACATGGACAATACCACAAAGGCAGCTATGAAAATATTTAAAATGTAAGGTTTTAAACCTCTGATTGCCTAAGTTTAAAAATCACAGCGGTACATGTATATAATTTGTCTTAAAACAGGGCTTAACTCTTGAGTCACCTATGACAAGACGTTTTTACTTTACCGATTCAATGTCCTTTTTTATTTTTTTTTTTGCAATATCAGGCGCGGATTTAGAGGGGGGGCACACCCGGCGCACGCCCCCTGTACGCTCTTATATGTAAGACAAAAACATACATTTTCGCCCGCCGGTTCAGCCTGATACTTTATACTGTTGCGCCCCCAGGCTCAATATTTTCTGGATCCGCGCCTGAATGTAGATAGAAATACGGAACCTTATTCTAAGGCAATTTGTAATTCAGTTAATAGAATCTATGTTTAATAAATAGACTAAGACTCTTTTTGTTTTTGATTTTGATGATGTAGCAATATGATGCTTATTATAATAATTTTCCTATTAGCTTTAACTGAACAGCATCTCACGAACAGTTCCCCAGAAAGGCGTTACACAACAAACCCCAACTGATTTTTAACTGATTGGAAAATGCAGTACTTTCCAACTTAGAAATGCAATCTAGGAACACATTTTTGATAATTTATGAATGTTTGTAATAAGTAATAACAACTTACAACTAGAATTCTTTGCATGTCTAGAATCTGTTATTCGTTTTACTGTAAGTGATAAATAGTTAAGTATGATTCTAAATCTACATTCATGTTCCTTTTAATGTCCAAGCTGGCTAGTAAGCAGCTAATCTGGCTTGTAAAAGAATATTTTGCACAATGTTAATATTTAAAAAAAAAATAAGTAATAGAAGGTATTCGTTAAGTTCTAGGTGATTTAACCACTTTAAGAAAACAAATGTCGTGGGTAAATCCTCTTTTACCAGGAGTACACCGCGATTTAATGCTGGGAAATCTTCCTTGCTCGTATTTTGACAGAATACAATAGAAATGAAATTTATTCATTTTTGTTTTATTTCGTTTTGCTGGTAGCGATTTTCGGGCTTTCAAGTTTTTACTTAAACGAATGATATTTCACCACTTTAAGCTTCAAATGAATTCATTTCATAACCAAATAATTCATATTAGACACACTTCTCAAAATCTTTCGTTGGGTACTCCTGTTTAACTATTTCGTGACTGTGCTGTGACTTTCGATTCAAGACTTCTTGAAGGGCACAGTGACTGCACGACACAACTTTCAAAAAGTAGTAAAATCAATTTTAAACATCATTACTATTGCAAACACTAACAAAATTATAGTTTTTTTAACATTAACAATTTACGAAAATGATCTTTTTTTTTAAAGCCAACTGAGATGATTCTCCTTTTCTAGCCAGCTGGAACAGGAAAGGAACACCTTTTTGTGAACCTCAAAATGTCGAATTCAACAAAATAACCAATCATATACTGCGAATAATTGTTTCTTAGACAAATTACAAGGAAGTTCTATTAATTTTGAAATAATTATTCGAAATTCGTATGCTGATTGCCTATAAAAAAATCATTAAATTTTCAAAAAGGGGTTTCTCAAACTGCTCAAATCACTAAGCTAGAATGTAATTTCCTAGCCAGCTGGAGTTTAGTAAAAAACACCCTTTGTGAGGAACGGCTCGGGATATGCTCTTATAATTTGAAGGGCACCCAACGACAACTTTTTGAGGTTGTTCAATCACCTTAACAGAATTTTACTAAGACGAAAAACAACAAAATACTCCTTTTTAAACATAAATATTTTGCAAAATGTGTTCATTTTTTCCAAGCCAGCTGAGCTGTTCCTCCTTTTCTAGCCAGTTTAGAGCAGAAAAGGTGCACCTTTTGCAAAAATTGAATCGTTGAATAAAACGAAATCACATATCATCAAAAACAAATGACAGGGTATAAGATAATTGCAGTCTATTACAATTAATTTGCAATTAGGCATTCTCCTAAATCATTACAAAATAAATAAATTATCAAAAAGGCGTTCCTCAAAATGCAAAAATCTCCAAGCTAGAATTAATTTCCTCAAAATCTCCAAGCCAGCTGAGATTTGCTGGGGAACACCTTTTGTGAGGAACAGCTCGTGTGATACTCTTCCAATTTGTGTCATAAATGATATAATGCGAGCATGTTTTTCCTATGTGCTAAAACTACTAGGCAATTGTTTTTCTTAGTTAAGAATACATTTCATTACCCTAAACAATAAACATGTTTGGAGTTGAATTGACTCTCCAAACTCTTTTCTCCAAGCCGATACGCATTTTTGGTACATTATGAATTTCAAAATTGTTTTTGCCTGCACTGTTGGATAACTGCTGAAGAGCACCTCAAGAGCTGTTACCCTAAAAATGGGCCCACCAAATTCCAGCTGGGTTGGAAAATTCAAGAAAATACTTTCTAGCTTTGAAAATGGAGCAGTGTGAGGTACACCTTTTTTATAATTGGTTGATTTTCACAATAAGATCATAATTATTCCGAGTTCGATGCAGCTTGCTTAAAGTTTTCTAATAGACTTCTTTTGAAAGATTTCATATATATTTTTCATTTTTAATTTTCGCAAAAGGTGTGCCTTTATTCCAAGCTGGCTAAAAGAAGAAAACAGACCAGCTATCTTAGAAAAAGTTTGTAAAATGTTAATGTTCAAATACAATAATTCTCTTGTTGTTTCTAATTGTAATGTTGTTTTATGTGATTTTACAAATGTTTGAAAATATGTCATGGGGTGCCCTTTATTACTGTCTAGACATTGACTTGGTTTTAAGATAAGTCATATCATGTCATGCATACACGTATTTATTCTAAAATCACTTAACTTGACACATTTTCATTTCGCTTGGAAATATGCCAAGGGCTGAAAGATTATCATTATTTTTTTATCAAAGTTTTATATGACATGATATATGTTTGTTATATCAATATAATACATGTTTAATACATGCTAAACGTCATTGTACCGTCATTGAACATACAAGCACCCACACCCGGACCACATAGCCTATTTACGAATTATTCTAGCTTCAAATATAAACTAAATACTTTTTTATTTTCAACTGCGTATCAGTATTGAAATTATGTTTATAACTCTCAATGTTTTAGATCTTTGTTTTAGTTTTGTAAGGTGTCAATGAGTATATTCATATATATAATGACACCATACAGACACAATATGATGATGACGATGAAGAAGATGATGATGATGATGATGATGATGACGATGATATGTTTGCAAAAGTCGAATAAATGCGCTAACCTACTCGGGTATGCACCCAGAAACATTCAAAATTGATAAGATGCGATTTATGCAAAAAACGGACCTCTTCAACATTCTATCATGGTTTGATTATAGATCTTTATTTTCAACAGAATCCTCTTTTGTAATAATTCGAGCGTGGACAAATCTTATGAAGTATATAACATTGCAGTAAAATCTCAAATTAAGAATTCCCTCTAATCAAAACAAAAGAATTCAGATTCTTATGCTCTACAAGCATATCTATCTATTTTTTTTTTATAAAACGAGTACTCATGTTCTCACATATTGTGGCTTACAAGACTAAATATTGTTGAGTCGGCAACATTTTCAACTATTTGATTACCAATATATTTCGTTAAAGTTCTTTTATTTTGAATTTGTTTCTTTTTACCTTAAAATATCTACCAATGCATATCAAGATAGGTATTTCCTTCATGTCAACATGTATCATGTATCAATCGAATACCCAGCCATGCAGTGTAAATGGCACAATAAACGGTGTCTCGGCAGTCGAAACTTCAGTAAAGGTCCTCGCATCCAGGACCAAAAGATAGGACACCTTTCTGACTCCATCCAAAACAATAGAAAGCAACACCCCGTCATCTTCCGATCGTGCATTTGGATTCGGAACAAATGATGGTTCCGATGGATAGTGGCTTTGTTTATACCACATTAGATTTTGACCGTGACATAAGTCCTTTTTCACTATTATAGACGCCGCATAGTCAATCTTAGTGACGTTTATATCATCCCTTATTTCACCAAATCCCGATATGTATTTATCATCATTTGTTTCGACATCACAGTGTTGTGTTTTGTGATCTTCACACATTTCGGAACATTTCTTGTTGTGATCCATTGTTTTCGTTTCATAATTTGCTACCTTTTCAGATTTGGCATTATTTTTGCCAATATTATCCGGGATGAGACCATTCACTATCCCATAAACGAAACAGTAATCTTTAAAGCGATACTGTTCATTAATTGCCGGGTAATCCAAATGATCTACTAACTGATTCACAGGTATATCCACATTCTCAGTAAAACTCTCCTCTTCTAGATCAATAACATATCGTTTAAACTCCGGCTGCTCCTGTTTAATTTTACGCCGCTTCGCATCACTTTTCAAAACATCCATTCTAAGATTCTCCAGTGGACCCAAATTAGGCACAACCGCCACATCAACGTATATCATATTTCCCTTTTCAAATGCATTTATATGGTGCCCATGAAACCGTGCCATTGGTACATGTATGGTCGTTACCGACCCATCTTTAGTTGAGACCACATAGACCGATGTACCGATTTCCGGCGTCATTTCGAGGCATTTCGAGGCACTTCCGGTTTCGAAATAGCGAAACACGTCTATATAAATGGGATCGGCTATAACGATGATGTTATTTTGGGAGACGCCGAAGGAATGCATAAAAGGAGGACGGTCTACGGGAATGGATGCAATCAGTTCGCGTGTATGTAAGTTGTGCGCTCGTATGATGTTGAGTGAAGGGGTTAGAATGGGAACGGGTAAGAAGTCGACACCTGTAAAATAATGGTATAAATCAACGTTATAAATGTGAATGTTGTTCATAGATATCTTCGGGAAACGCGTCAGGAACGCAAAATAAAATGAAATCAAATGGAGGAAATTTGTAAAATTAAAAGATAATCTCAAAATTACATTTAGATATGAAAAATGATTATCGATCGGAATGGAACAGGGCACACCGCATGAGATAATATGCATGTGTGCCTGGACCTATATGTACATGAATGTTGAAATATGTTCATATTACATGGTTATCAAATTGTATAATAAAAACAATAATGATAATCAGAACTGGTTTCAGATTTATGCTAAATAAATGCAATAGATAAAATAAAATAATGGAATAAAAAGACACCTATAATCGCTACTGTTATAGTCGCATTTGTCCCGTATTCACGCATCGGATGTGCAACCGAGCGTATCGCCATTTTGTTGAATATCCAGGGCAGTGCTTCCGGTAAAAGTGCATTGACCCTTGATAAATAATAATAATAAAAGAAAGATTCAACGTGCCCATTTTTAGCATAAGTGTCATTCTAAGACACTAACATGAGCTAAAATCAATTACTAAATATACATTGTGCACCTAAAAAATATTTACCTAAAAGTAGCACAAATTACAATAGTTAAGATAATTTCTAGTTTACAAATGCAGTTTTAAAGAGATATGTTTTAACTTTTAACCTTGACGCATTCCCTAGTGTGTCACGGTCGAATGTATACATCTCCCAGCTCTCAGTCGTTGCAGCTAAGTCGGCACCGTATTTATACACATTAACGTTGGTATTATCGATGCCATTGTATAGGGATTGTATCATCTCAAAGAGAGTTAAAGGTGGATCAACCTCGTCAAAATATATCGTTGGATAGCGCCCGCCACGCTTGACTGATTCCTCGTAAACGCGAGTTTCCAGAAACTTGCTACTGAAGTGAACAGTGGATTGGCCCTCTGTGAATTTGAAGCTGTGTAGTTTTGCGAATCCGTTGAATACGTGGCTAAAGGCGATGGAGGGGGCTTCGAATTTGCCAGGACCGTTTCTTATCTGAACATTGAACGATAGAATGAATATTGCTATGTTCATCAATAATAAATAAGAAAAAGCGCGTAATATGTATGCTTGAATTATACGTTTTTTTCTTGAAGTCGAATTGATATAAACAACACAACAAAGTCGCGTTGAGCGTTTAAGGTCAGTTTTGGGTGAACGCGCCTAAGGTATTCATAAAAATTACAATTGTTATATTATATCTATAAAATATCATACCAGTGTTCCTTTGAGCCATGTTGGAAGTGCTCCCTTTACGGATAATCTATAATCCGACACCTCGTCGTGTTGCGACGTAAACAGATGTCCGTAACCTAGCTGGCGGGGATTGAGTTCACCTACAATAATAATCCAAGTACTTTTAATTAACGTCTTATGTTTACGAACACATCGCCAGAATTTCTAGAATCATGGAACAACTTTGAAATTCGAACTACTTTCCCTATATTATATTCTAAAACTAAAAATGAAGTTTTACAAAGTTACCACCAGTTTCTTCTAGATCTGATATTTCATCTGCACATCCAAAACCATCCTTAGTTTGTTCTTTTGGTGTGTTTCGAATATGAAAATCTGTAAAATATTTAAATTAATTGAATATGTTTCAACTCTTTTTTATGAAATTAAATGACAAACGTAAAATGGATGTTTCATAACTGATAAACTATCTTATATTAATTTCTGGTAATATTAAAAAGCGCGATGATGATATCATAGTACAACAAGTAAGACTTTATAAAATCATCTGCACCATTAGCATTGATATTTACCTTTGCTCTTGCTCAAGCCGTTGAAAATAAAAGTTATTGCTACGGCACTCACTATTCCAAATATAAGTAGGAGACGTATGGATCGAATATTGGAACCCTGTCTGGTGCTCTCGCATTGTTCACTGAAATAAAATGTTAAAATCTCATTTTTATAAAGTATAAAAAGGTGTCACATTTCCACTGTTTTACATATATTAGGCAGTAAAATGAGCTTAAACATTATGAAGCGTATGGAGTATATTTCAATCTCTTTTATCAATAAAACATTTATGATTTGATATGAAAATCATATTTAAAAAAAACACTTCCTACTTTGTGTGAGGTGCTTGTTTAATCCAATTCGATTCCGTGTCATTTGAATGTGTTGTCCTATTCATGCGCTTCATTATTTATCCCTGATAAAAAAAGTTGTGAAATCAAGAAATTTGATATTTTAAATCAAATCATAATAAGGTCAACTTATCTATGAAAACATATATTTCAAATGTTGATTATTTTATGAATATTTGTCACCTTTTACTTATTATATAACTGTATGATAAAGTCATATATCAGTTTCTCTATCCGTTTGATCTTAAATAACATTTATATTGTATTTGAATTATAGCAAAAATGTTATTCTGTACACCGTGGTGATCATTTTTCTTCATCCCTAAACTAGTTAACAAACCCTTCGTTTTATTTTATATAGCTGTCCAATTATGGTAAGTATAAGGGAAATTATTTGAAATATCAAATGGGGGTTTTGTGCAGTTAAGGCATCGATAAACATGTGAATACATATATGCCCCTGGTATGCAATATATGTCTTTTGTTAGGATAATGCATATCTTAAATGTGATAGAAATTTGCAGCCCCAAAATATATCATGCTATTAACAACATGTAGGACAAAAATATATAAAAACATATAAAGTACAGTTAAATTCAAACGTTACCGTACGTTTGTTCGGGAATATCAAAACTCGATTACATCTCAACATATAAATAAAATGCGTACATGTTTATTATGACATAATAGCCACAAGCAAGGTTTGTAATAATGAATGCCTCAAAACGTAAAAATGGTCAAAATTTACCCGTTGGTCAAGTGATTAAAATAAGCAACAAATTCATATTCCCTTCATAACAATTATATTGCCTTTTTATTTGCCTATTGCGATTAACCAACTTATCGGCAGGAAACAAACAAACTAATTACGCACTTTTTTCTTCAAGTGAAATTGGTATAAAAGCAAAACAAACCCGCTTTGAGTTTTTTTTTTCAACCTGTTTATGGTGAACGCGTCTTTAATTAAGGATGATGCATAAAATATCATAACTCAGGAACAACTAGTGAGAAAGAGGCAAAACAACGATATCTCGTATTTGATTATTCACGATATGTTTCTGATTGAACTGAGTGACACTGTGAAAAAAAAACACTAAAAAATAATGATAAAAATACAAATAGCTACGGAGAATAAGTGGACATCGATTCATCATTTCTATAGCATGTGAATTTTGAGATTTTCTCCACATGTTTCTTATTTACCTGAACAAATGACAAATACTTAATTGCAAGCTAATTGTCGACATATGATTAGACATTTTTCTCTTATCCAGATAATTGTGTAGTCACTGTATAGTATTTATATTAAAAAATATGAATGTATAGATTTTGCTTCGGTCTTAATGATAAATTATACATTTTTTAGTGTTGTAACAATTGCTCATGTTCCGAAGAAAAATCTAATAGAGTATTGGTCCCAATTAGCCATTGAAAGCGCTGTTGTCATACTTGGGTTGTAATAGTAATGCTGATGAGTTCGGCTTAAGCTGATTTTGATATTTTAATAAAAAATAGTTATATTCTAAACTGTTTAATACTTCCATGTATATTATCGTATTTGAAATATTTAACGACTCATTATGATTAAAAAAATACAATATTCACCATTGCTTGCTTTAACAAGTTTGCTGTCGGAAGAAAAATGGATCTATATCGGTGATCGATATATAACGTTGTTTATTTCTAGATAGGTATTAGGATAAGGATTTTGTGTTATCTTAGAGATTGGTTCTATAGTTACTAGTTAAGTTATTTATTATCTCCGTTTTAAAATATATGCATGACTTATCTCGTCCCCATTACAAGACAAAACTCAAAGTTGAGCACCAGGATATTTTAAATAAAAATGATTTTACTCAAATTCGTTAACCTTCTATTCATAACTTATAACCTCATACTGTTATGTCTCATTCACCCTGCATTCACAATGGACTACCAACGTATATACAACGTAGTGTGTCATTGTGCCACTACCAATCACGTGCCTTATACGACCGTTACCATAGAAACCATTGAGCTCTTTACTGCGGATAGTTGCGTTATGCGATGCGCGGAAACGTATCAGTGTGGATCGGTCGTATTTGTGGAGGAGATACTTGAGTGTCATATGCTCGATAAGGACTTTCTTGTGTGCGATGAAGAGATAGGAGTTATACAGGTGGTAAGTATTAAATGCTGATCAACTTTGTATAATATAAATAAGAATATTTCACTGTACATTTTTTGTTTGAGAAAATGTTCATCTAGACTATATTCAACCCTTTTGTATCGTTTAATGATAACATCATGGCCTTTAAAATATCTTATAAGTTAGACAATAGCTCTGTTATTGCGGAACGCCCACACCAGGTAGTTTACAATAAAGTCACGTAAAAATTTTAGAATTTACAATAATCTTGATCAACCAACCTGTCCACATAATAACAATTTAATTTGTTCAACAATCTTATCGGATTCGTTGATTGCAGGTTAAATCGAACTATTGCGTAAATGGGGGATCATTGGTAAATGAAACGTATTGCGCATGTACCGAAGATTTTGGAGGACCTTTTTGTGAAGCTGGTTATCTTTTTGAATTTTATATTTATCCTTTATCCTTTACCATAGATCATAAAAAATATATATCATACAATCAGGGATTCATGTTTGAATATAAGTATGGAGCGCTTTATAATTTAATAGATAGAACAATTTAAATGTAATTAAGAGTGCAAAAAGGACTACATTTATATTGTTAATTATGATAATAGAACACGAATATCATCGTATAATGCGGTTTTGTAACGGATAAACTACAATGCTTCAATCTAGCTTTGTTTTATAATTTAAGATGCCCATCGAATTGATGACTGTGAAGAAAATGACTGTGAGGCTGGCAGTACCTGCATAGACCTTTTTAACGATTTCCGGTGCGACTATGATAAATTTAAAGATCCTTATTCATAAACATAATACTTTATGTCATTCTTTAGTGAGTAACTGATAAAGCAAAGTTTTAGTGTTAAAACAGTCCGTTTAAGATTAAAGTTTCACAGAAGTCACCGCATCATAAGTAATTGAATCAATCAAATTTATTCTTGGAAGATTGTCCGCTCTTAGCTACGGTCGAATGTATAGCCAAACATATAATAACCGACCATAAAACTATCTGATCATTTTATTACTAGCTCTTACGAACATCGCCTTGAACAGACCGAGCCAGCTATCATCGGTTCACAATAGTGAGAGAGGACCCGCCGAGCATATAAACGACGGGAATCCTGACACGGATTGGAATGCACTGTGAGCCAGATTTATTTTCGATATTTGTTGACTTCATACTTAGTAGCAGTGAAAGCAGAGTTTAACATGATACGCGCCAAACAACCTTCTAAGAACGTCCTGATCACGTAGTTTTACTCCCCGACGTCCACGACGCTAATAGGACGTCGCTACCATGAAAAAAGTGACGACCCATCATTGTCTTTAAATGACGTCTTGACGACGTTTTTTAATGACGTTAACACGTATTAACACGTAAGTACAACATCGTTAATAAGACGTTGTCATGACGTCTTCTTAAAGTCTTCCTTAAGAAGTTGTAAATATGACGGAACCTTTACGTCGCAATATGGCGTTGTAAGGACATTGTATTCTGGTCAGGACGTTTCATCATTATAAGTTATTTATTGAAATGATTCTAAAATGAAATCTTAAAGCATCTACCACATAGTACTATCATCATGCCAGTTGGTATATATTGTGAAGTAAAGCGAGACCTTTGTTTCAATATTTCGTTTTAAAGATACTATTTTTTATCTCATTTGTATCCAGACATATATTTGCGCGACTTTGAAACCTATGTGGCTTCGGATACTATGAACCCCTTAAACTCGGTTGATAAGCAACTGTGCGGTAGATACGAAGGATTGGTGGATGGAGGGGCTACAGTGGATATTGCGTGTGGAGGGCCCATAGTTGGCAGGTATGTATTTATAAATTAAATCAATATACATTTCATAATTAATATCAAAGACGCATATAACTGCAATTTTAGACATTTATAAAGAGAAAAATATTATTTGAAACTAAAGAGATTTTTTACAAAACAAAAATGAAGAATGCATACATAACTTTGCATATATAAATATTTGTCAACAAATCAGTCAGTCAAAAGGAGTTCGATTATATTATAGCGGAAAGTTACCTGCTTAACCGGTACAAAGCTTTCATTGTTTATGATTCATATACATATCGATAGGGTCGTAATGTGAATATACAAACATGAATGCTATTGTCTCGAGGATTTTATTAAAGCTTAAATGTTCGTCAGTCTACGATAATTATATATTTCTAATATATATAGGTTCTTCAGTATGATGATTCCCGGACCAGGTCATATTCTCATGATTTGTGAGGTCGTCGTGAATGGCTTCTAACCGAAGAGTGATGGTTTATTTCACTTCGACTCTAGACCAGAAATCTAGGTCGATGTCCAGATTATCGTCACCATACAACTTACTCGTTACCGTGTTTTCATAATACTTAGATGGATTGGACAACATTTCCAAATAAATATGACGGAATATCAGCCTAGTAAAACTCTTTTGATGGAATATTAAATTGGTAGCCATGTATTCTAAAATCAAACTTAATTGACACTTTATGAATTTTTCTTTTTGCAAATATTTGGACCCGGTGTATAGTCAAACCGTTTAAAATCTAAATAGGTTCAGGAGAAGAACAATAAATATTCTTTGAATTAAAACAAATATTTTCAAATGAAATTAATTTTTATATTCATTGATTACGCGATATAGTTTTTTTAGCTAATGGGTATTCACAACGGTACAAATATGAAAGTTGAAAGACGAAAGAGCAAATTCATTCACCATATACATCCTTAAACAAGATTGATTTAGATGTTTTATAATTTGTGCGAACGTTTCACGTTGCCTGATATGGGATGTCAATTTATTACACACTTAAGGGACTGCCACTGAAAAAGCCGTAGAACCGTAGGTGACTTAAATACAAAATGGTTGCATTTTTTTTATAAGATCTAAGTGTGCGGGTTGGAGATTACACTTGTGACATAGCACAACAGTAGTTTGGGCCAGTACCATAAACCATGATGAGAATATTGTTATCAATACGTTCCGAATAGGTAACAAATGACGTTTGCGAAGGATAAGGGTTATATGGTATGCCTTAAGCATTAGAGTAAACAAGCGAGCTGCTTTGTTCAAATCCATTTGTAATGTTCATAGATTATCGATTTATGAGATAGACAGACAAGCTTTGCAATAACGTATTAAAATAATTGAGTTTGCTTCCAACTTAATCATGAACTAATAGTTTGACTATGCTCTTATGTATACATTTTCGGATTTTCCAAATAGCTGCTATCTGTATATAGCAGGCTTTAAAATAACGCGATGTTCGAAATTAATGAGAGTCCGTCTGTATTTGATTTGGATTCGTTCGAAAACATCCAAGCACTGACATCACGCATGGCTGACTCAAGATACCCTATAGCCTCGATTTGTTCAGGGACACTTGAAATACAGACACTGGTATGTAGCTGACTGCCTGCAGGGTAGATATGTCTGCGTAATGTGTAAATTATTACAAACGAAACTGATTAGGTGGACGCATATTAAACTGTGGACAAAGTGTCGATTCTTGAGGGAAAATACACTCGAGAGCTGGAGATTTCACCATCGATGGTGACTGGCTATAACCTGTTGGTCAGATATGGTTGCAAATCGTTATCCCGGTTCCCTGGCAAAAATGTTAATTCAATTGTCCTGAAACTGCTATGAAAGATAAGCTGCTCTTATACCAAATCAAAACATGCACCATAAAGTTAAAATATCTATTTCTGATGTTTTATAACAACGAAGCAAATCTCAAATGAGATTGCACCTGTCATACAGTCGATCATTAACAAATCATTATCCCAAGGAAAATTTCCAGAAAACTGTAAAAATGCCATAGTTAGACCATTGCTGAAAAAGCCCAACTTGGATTGTGTATTGAAAAACTACCGACCTGTTTCGAATTTAACGTACATTAGCAAAAAACTGATAGAGAAAGCGGTTGGTATTCAAGTCAACAAGCGTATGCATACTAACGAATCGTGTGAAATCATGCAATCGGCGTACAAGGCTAACCACAGCACCGAGACCGCCATCATATGGATATTCGACAAACTTCTCACCGAACTGGATAGTAACAATGCCTATCGGCTGCTTTCGATACAGTGGATCACGAAATCCTGCTAAAGCGCCTTCGCGAAACGCATGGGATATCCGGCCTCGCACTTGACTGGTTTGCATCATACCTTACACATAGGTCAATGCAGGTTTGCGTAAATGGTGAATAGTCTGAGGAGATAGTTTTGGATGTTTCTTTGCCCCAAGGATCTCAGCTCAGTCCCCACCTTTATAGCTATTACACGCAGCCGATAGGTCGACTAATACGCATATTATAAATTCTATTTCATGGATACGCCGACGACACCCAGCTCATGCGATCAGTGTCCTCACCCGACGATTTACGTAAGGCCTTAGATCATCTCTCGTCTAGTATTGACAAAATTGGTCAGTGGATGTTTGATAATAAGCTTAAGCTTAATCCAGAGAAAACTGAGTTTTTAGTAATTTCTAGTCAGCGCAACCGATCAAAATATGACATCGAAAACCTTACATTACAGGATAGTTCCGTGCAAAAGGTCGAAACAGCTCGCAACCTCGGTGTCACCATAGATTCAACTCTTCAACTCGATGCCCATATTGCCAAT
>LQRL01052504.1:9788-27825 GCA_001703475.1 Hydroides elegans | reverse complement strand
GCAATAGTGTTTTAGTAGGCCTACCCAAGAAATCAACGGACAAATTACAACGAGTCATGAATGCTTCCGCTCGGTTGATCATGTGTAAAGGAAAATACGACCATATCTCTGACTCACTTCAACAACTACATTGGTTACCGATTAAAGAACGTTCCGAGTACAAGATTTTAACGATTACATACAAAGCGCTCCATAACATGGCACCTAAGTATTTATCAGACCTTATCACTCCATACATATCGCCTCGAGCGTTGCGATCACAAGATAAGTTTCTTTTGAAACCCCAAAAGTATCGCAATAATTATGGCGCTAGGTCATTTAGGTGTATTGCCCCAAAACTATGGAATGAATTGCCTCTTAGTCTGCGATCAGCATCATCGTTCTATGTTTTTAAAAAGAACCTTAAAACACATTTGTTCCGTAAAGCGTATTTTAGTTAATCTATCAGTATTATATGTATTCTATATTTTATTCAAATGTTTTACATGTTTTTGTAAATTATAAGTTATATAAGTATTGTTATAACAATGGTTCTATATATAAATCTAGTCTATGTTATCTTATGTAGCGCTTAGGCTTACATAAGCGCTTTATAAAAACTTCGAAATAAAATAAAATAATAAATAAAAACGTCCGACCCGATCAAATGTCGAATAAATTAAAGCAAAGTGCCTTTTATGTCACATAAAATACTTTTTGAGTTGAATGCATTGTTTTATTTGAAAATAAGTAATAACAATTAATTTAGACCCACCTTATGTAATCCATTTCTAAATTTCTAAAAACATATTTTCAGGACCATTGTATGTTAATTGTATGTTTATTCAACCAATATAAGACGATGCTGCAGATTTAATCAAAAAGTATGATTAACTTTAATATTTTCGAATTACATGGGCGGATAAACAGGCAGGTGGGCGCTTAGTCGACATTCGGGAAAAAGGAAGGGTAGGAGTATTACCGGACATGGGCCCTACCATAACTTTAACGTTGTCAGATAAAATAATTTCAATATATATTTGATAAAACCAAACCTAAACAACATACAGAAAACATATATATGTATATTTCATGAAATCTACCAAAATGCCTCCTTTGCTTAAAAATGAGTCTACGGCAAACAAGCAAGCACAAGAATATGAAATTAGTAGATTATTTTGCTAACAAATACATATAGTTTTCTGTGATATTAACACTTAAACGAATGGTTGAATGAAGCCTATCTGTAATGCAATTAGCATAAATGCAAATTAATAGAATAATTATATATAATGAACTATTATAATGCAAATATGTAAGCTCACATCAATCGACGTAAGAATACGATTTGTACCGATTTTATCTTATAAAAGTGAATGAATAATGCATAGACATGGAGTAAACTTATGTAACTTTCTCACGCGATAATAAATTTGGTTCTAGTCAGTGCAAAGATAGTATCTATCTCTTACAGATACCATTATAACTATATTCATAACAACTTCATATGCGCAACACACTCAGTTATTGCTCTCTGGTGAATGCATCGAGTTGAACACTTATTTGCAGAGGAAAAATGATGTTATCATTGTTCATCGTATTGTTGCACGTAAGCAATGGAAGTTAAAATCTTAACAAAGTTTTTCTCTGACAACAACTGGTAACGATTGTTGTATAAGATATACAATGTTCAATTTTCTGCTAACTAAAAAGATCCACTGTTGGATCAATGATCACGAATATCAATGCCTAATCAAATAGAATAATCCATTCGAATCAAACAAGAAATATAATAAGAAATTCAACTTTGTTATATATGGTTACAATTTAAGAACATTACTTAAAACTAAACAGTCTTTATGCTACACTATATTTTGAAGCGATTTAACGTGCATGTTTCTAAATTATTCACAGACACTTACAGAAAATAAAAATGCACACGTTGCGTAAAACTATACATGAGGACATTACATAAGAAGATCAATTATATGGACGCTTATCGGTGTACATAATGACTGCGTTATACATAACATGACTATAAGAGGGCTTAATGGCACAACTTATGAACATATTAAAACATTTACCAAACTTAAAGACTACCTTATGACATTACATGACTAGACAATTATGCTGCAAATTACAAAAGGACATTACTTAAAGTGATATTTATACAGCTTTATTAACTGAAAAAAAAACACTTAATAGTTAAGCAACACTACTAAAAACCAAATTATTATTTGTATGCTGTTCTAAAAAGGTAAGTTTTGAGTTCTTTTCGAAAAGCAGGGTATTTCTCTTGAGCACGAAGCTTTTCAGGCAGATTATTCCACAGACGAGGCGCTGTGAATTTACCTGTAAATTCCAAATATGATATTTATATATTTGTAGAGTCCCCGTATAGCGAGTGCAGCCGACCCATTTCAAATCTTTGAACGTGAAACTGACTGTGACGAAAAACTCAATCGCATGATTGATGTAGTGGATTCACTTCTAAAAACGAATGCCGAACAGGACCAAAGAATTGCCGCTCTAGAAGGTAAATCATGCTTGGGTCATTCTAAGTTCGATAAAAACAGTTACATCAATAGATGATTATCAAAACGACAACTAGATAATTCAAATAATTTAAGTTATCTCTTAATTTATAAATAGGTTGAAAAAAATGATTATCATGAGGTAAAATCTTAGAATATATTTCTTTGCCAACAGCGACACAGATTCAAGCAGCTTTACCTATTGACACAACGAGCACATCCACAAGTAAGCCTTTGATTTATGTAGAAAAATGATTAGACTTTTTAATATTAGCCTTAACAATGTATACAATGCAAATTTTAAGGCCTTGTTTCCAGTTAATTTGTTTATAAAGTGCATCATAGCAATTATGAGTGTTTCTATAATTAGATGTCAGGCATCATTTCATAAAAGAATTTGCCCATGATCATTTGATATTATAATGCAACCTCATTTAATCAAATGATAACTAGGCATCGTTTGACATCGTTTAATGTAATTGATTCACATGATTATTTATTATTAATTATATGTGTAATTATATTTGTCTTAGAAAGTGGAACGATTGTGGCCTTTTCTGCATACAATACGGAAACGGTAGAAACTATTGACGGAAAGGTGCTTATATTTGGAGGCATACTTTCTAATTTTGGGGACCACTACGATCCTACCACGGGCATTTTTACCTGTCCAATTGATGGTTTATATCTTTTCTCGACTTCTGGTGGTAGTCAATATGAATATGAGATAAACATGAGAATGTTTATGGAAGAGACAGAGTTGGGACAAGCGTATGCAAATAATTGGGGTCAGGGGTCTGTAACGGTGATCACCAATTGCCACCAATCTGAGAGGGTTTGGGTCCAGGCTCACGGTTCGGGTGATATGTTTTATCCTGGCCACTGGACAACATTTTCTGCAGTTATGCTGTAGTACACCTCACCGCTGGCACTTATGCAGATATCTCACATTACTTTGAAGTAATGTCGATATTTTAATAAATGCATAACACTCAACCTTTTGTTTTATTGTAAGACTACGATAATTAGTATCAGAAACGATGTTTGCTTTTGAAGTAATTATCTTGTTTCTTATCTTCACAGATAACGGATCACAATATTGGTTAAACTATTAAGATATGGACGAAATGTTATGCACATTACAACAAAAATAACGATAATGCTTTAAGTCGCAAGAAATTATTTGTTCGAAAGTCGCAGAAAATGACATTTTGAAATAAAATGCAAGGCCTTTCTGATAAAAACAATTGATTGTCCTCTTTCTTGATTATGGTATTAGGTTTATAAATGTGTAAAGTTTATCTAAAGAATCAGTTGATAGCAAATTTATTTGTTGTCGGTTAATTTATGAGCAATTTAAGAGGCTCTGTTTGCCATAAAAGTACAATGACGATTACACTTCCTGCACTTTACCCACGAAAGCAGCCTCTAGAATAAACATATACACATCCAAATAGGTCATTGATACACTTAACACACTGACAAACACATTTCCAAAACCAGACATTACAAATGAATAGATGATAAATACAAGTTTTTTTATTTAAATACTGCATTAATTAACTGTATACCTTGAGAAAAGGGGGAGACTTGACTGTTTTGGAGAATATATAAACATCATAGCTAGATACATCATTCACAAAATACTGATGTACACCAATTAATCCACTGGTAAAAGGAAAATATGCATAGTTTGCCACCAAATTACGCCAGGTGGTACAGAGGCATTGTCATACTCAATGAAAAAACACATTTTCTAACCAGGAAAGAATTATTAATAGCATTTGTATCAAGAACGGATTGTGCACTGCGCGATTTCCTATCTGATTAGTATAACCGTGTTTTTCGACGCATACCAGTAATATTTAAATTTAAAGTCAATGTTTCTAGTAAATTGTTGGTTTCTTAGATGAGTCTATGATCATGGCTTCTACTTTATTCATTTGAAACTTGTCGATATCTTATTAAGAATCAATATATTGTTTTCTCATATCACATAAGGGATCATCTCAATTTAAATCATTTTGATAGTTTAACTTTGTTAAATAGAGAAAGAGTGAAATGTTTGAAAACTCTTCCTGTTCATATTTATTTCTTGTTTTGGTTAAATATCGTAAAAGAACGATAGTTAGACCAAGTAATCGGCATTCGATGCTGCTGCGCAACATTAAAAAAAAACAAATATAGCTAAATTATCTTTATTAAATTCATAATATTTTGAAATGTTTCAAAACATGCAATTTTCAAATATGCAAAATATTAAATTTGAACAAAGATAAATTTGCAAATAGCATTGAATAAGTTAAATAATTATTTAATTGTTCCTTTAATCGACAGCTTCATGATTTCAGGCCAGGGTTTCCTGAGTTGCCCTGCAAAGAGCAAAATAACCCGTGATACAAATATTTTCATATTGTTATACTATTAAACATAAATTTTAATAATCGATATTACATCAATTAATGTTATACATTGATAACTAAGTTGCATCATCAACAACGAATATAGCCGATTCAATTATTTGTATTATGTATAGTGCCATGCATAGAACGTTTACTTTAGGTTCTTAAAGTATAATCATACAATCTAATAAGTTAAGACAGACTCTATGGTTCAAATATACATTTTATCTAAATATCTAAGTAGAGTTAAGCTCCAGCATATTGTTTTAAATGTCTGCACATCGGTGGCTAGCATTACCTATTCGGAAGGAGCAACAGTGGTTCCAAAAGCTAAAAAATATTAGAAACGAGCGATGTAATATAAATGCATCGTATGTTGAGTGTTAAATTGATTTTTTGGAGCGAATCCGTTAATATGTTTTCAAAAAATACATATTATACTTGATTCATTAGATATTGTTATTCTATTTGTTAGATAAGACCCAATTTGATTAGACCCAAACCGATTTTGCTATTGCATATTGTTTTATAAAGTCACAACTAGCATAACACACCTCAAAGTTCACTAAATGTTATACTTACGACAGTACACATCCAGATTGACGTTGTAGAGCGAGCTATTGTAAGGCGCCTGGTTGATGCAAAGAGACGCCACTGCATCACATTCACACACCTTTAAGGCGCATGTCCCTTCATCGTCAACTGAAAATAAATTTATGTATATTATATATGGGTTTTATATTATAACTTATAAAGATAAATAATATTATTCTTTATATTATCTTATCATATTGACACACATTTATGGATCATGTACCTTCATTGTCAACTGAAATTGAATTATATAGCATTTTTAACCGATAGTTCGTTCAATATAGCTCAATTAGATGTTGTGTTATTATAAATTGAATAAGAAATACAACAAATTAATGAACCGCGTACATATTTATGTTGTTATTTTATTAGTTCTCGATAGTAATTATAAAATGTAAGATAAGTGAAGCACTTGTTGACAAATATTTGATATATACCTCATGATTATTCTTTGAATTTCTTATTGCTTTTACCAATGATAATCAATGAGTATATTTGTTTTAATTTGCAGTATCACATACTCCAATAGTATTTAGCTCGTTCGTTTCTATGTTGGATTTAATATTAACCCACAAAACTTTGCATTGAATCTTTGTTCCTCAAAGAAATGCACTACAATAACTGCCTTGATGGAGTTTGGGTTTCATAACGCCTTTATATATAAATAGTATTACTTACAGCACATAATAGTCTCATCGATAAAGTCCCACTCGTAATACACGAATATCGGATCCTGTGAAGAACCGAACCATCCCGAGTCTGAGCATTCGTTGGCCACAGCACTACCATAGCAGTCATCAAGAACCTGGCAACACCTTGAAATAAAATATTTAAACGTAGTGGAAGAATTAGTTATTAACTTTTGGATATCTATGCAGATTCATAGTACATGTTTGCGCATTTCACTCTCTAACACTATTCATATTTCTAAGGTTAAATGGATTTTATTTTCAATTTGAGATTACGAAATATATGACATCATGTTTTAATGTGTTTAATACGCAAGAAGTTATATTATCATTGCTGACATTACATAATTTTCCTAGTATTCTAGTATTATGCGTGACATATTGCTTGAACGTGGCAAAACATGTTAGCATGTTTAACAAATTCCTCTATTCCTGCTTGATTACGTGTCGAGCTTATCAACTGACTGGGCCGATAGGTCATGTAGACTTATGATGACTTTTTATATTATATTGTTTGATCTGACATATTTCTAAACTCACGTATCAAGCTCATCCAGCGGTTCAGCCCATCCTCCCCAGCCACAATAGCATCCATAGTCTGGCAATGCTGAAATGACTTCGCCACTTGTGTTCAGGTAGCTCAGCATGTTCCAGAACTGCCAGAGATTGCGGGTGTCTCGCATGATGCCAGCTTCAGCTTTTTCTGAAAAAAAAAAAACAAATGTTGATTATATGTACTTTTCAAGGTAGACATGGATTACAGGGGATCAGATAAAAAAACAAACCGATGGCAAAAATTATCGGAATATTAAGATGCCACCCTGACTCCTTATCTGCCACATTTTATAATTTTCTAGCATAATGCAAAATTAACTTGTAAAATTTAATCTTATAATGATCGTTTTTAATACACCACGATATAAACGTATAATTTTAACCAAACTGTTGGAACGGATTTTTGGTTGAAAGATGCTACGAAATAAACAACTGTTTAGTTTGATTTTTCATTTATAAACAAGACATTTTGTTTATAAATTAAATGAAAATTTAGCATATATGCCCTCTTTCTATTTTTATTGATATATTATAAATTGTTAGAAGATCATAACTATATATATACATTTATACCACTTGGGTAGCTGCATACTGCCCATACTCCAACTGCGACACAAAGGACACTCAAAAGAAGCTTCATTTCTTGAAAACGATAAAAGGAAATAATGGTAGTATGAATACACTTTTTTATTACATGTGTGGAAATGCCCATATATTCATTCTTAGTGTTTATAAATACAATCGCTTTTAACGATCACGATGATATTGCAGTGTGTCTTCACCTACACAAGAAAATTATATTAATAACACTGACGTAATAATGCAAATGTATGACTAACCCTCAGTTGTGTTGATAATTGATCTGAACTCAAGCCTATATGAATAATAACTACTAAAATTATTCTTAAAAGATATTACGAAAATCAATAAAACATCAATATCTTAGTTCTTTGAAAGATATGTTATGAAATTAAAAACATTTTAAGAATAGAATAATTTCATTCAGCAAAAATGCAGATCAGAAATATACCTATAAACAAAAACGTGAAAGTAAACAATTTATCTTAACACTTAATAAACACAAACGTATTAGAAAACACTTGTTAGAATTTCATTCAGCGAAAACAGATCCGCAATATACCCACAAACGAAAATGCATACAATAAGATTAGCCGAAAAATGTATACGTAAAAAAGTGTTAGAAATTCATTCAGCAAATATACATCCGCAATATACCTATACAAAAAAATTATACGTAAACAATTATTTTCTTTCATCAAGAATTTCATTCAGCACAAGCAGATCATCTATATACCTACACACGATAACGTATAACTAAAATTATTAGAATTGATAATTGAAAGCTGTCTTTCCATAACTTCGCATCTGCTTGGCCAGAAAATAGCTTATATAATTTGATATTACAAAGACAGCTTATTACAAAATCGGATAAGATATTTGGCTCATTACTAGTGCTAAACAAAGCAACAAGACAAATATATAAGTTTACTTACCGACTGATGAACTGATTCTTACTTATATTCAAGTAATGCTGCAACCGTTATGTCACGAATTTGACGATGTCTGCTCGGAAATGCTTGGACTGCCATATTTATAGTAGGCATATTGACAAAAATTGTTCATGTCACTTTAACATAATCATTTACTCTTTGATATATATGAGGCTTTACAAACGATTTTCTTTCATGGATATAATAGTTTTATTGAAATCATGGGATTTAAAGTTTTTTACTCTATACACTTTACCACTTTTTGCAGACCATTGAAAATGCTCTTAATGTTTATAATGTTTTTGGATTTGTTAATGGTCAATTATAGCTTATCACTAACATTCAAAATGTCTTTCCATTATTTTGAAATATGTTATCTATAAATTGTATCAACATAAAGAATCCGATGTTTAATTGACTTCAAAAATGTTGAGGTGACCTTGTTAAATATATAAGATCGAGGATAATTAAATATATCATTTTTAAAGAGTTATAAGTAAAAGATTTAATACTTCAAGATGATATGATATTAAAATCGAATAATGCAGAAAAACACATTTTGCTAATTAACAGATGTAAAACTTTATAATATGTAAGTCATCTATTTGTGTTTATGTAATGGTGTAACTCTTAAGCATACATTAAACATATGCATAATTAGTTGATCAATTAAATGTATGTTTTCTATAAGTTTAAATATATCACGTTGAAGTTATGATGATTAATGCATTACCATTAAACGGAATGACAAAATGAACAGTTAAGCCTTGATATAGGATTTTGTAGCAATTCTAATATAACTATATTCACAGATGTGTATAGAACTGGATAGTTTGACCTGATAAATAACTAATAAATAATTAGCAATTTGTAAAGTGTCATTGAGAGTGGCATATTGTATATGTGATCAGGTAAGAAGTGTTAAAAGCATCTCCAAATAATAATTGAATATATCTCATGACTCATACTGAATTATATATTTTATTCAAATCATACTGTAATTGCCGCATCGATTCATTAAAATGAATAAACTATTTTACTTGCGTTATTTATTGTTAATGTAATTTATAACTAATTTATTGCTGTTAATCATCGATTGCTAACTCAGTACTTTGAATCTGTGGTGATCGTGTTTACAGATATTAAAGCGATGCGTTCTAAAGGCGATTTCAAAATGCATAAATGAAATTTATAAATAAATTTGCTTATTAAATTCATCGAAATCATGTAACATACATCATTAATGCCCGGATTGAAGAAAGACTTTATTTTGCTAGATATGTTGATACCTTGAAATATTCACGGTAAACGAATTCTATTTGCACACGATATCTTGATATTGATACCTATATTTCAAAGCGAAATATTGATTCCAGCGAAATTTAATTTAGCTAACGAAAGTCGAATGTTACGGTAAAATTAATACTTTGCTGGAATCAATAAGTCGCTTGTATATGTCGAGTCTATATGTGAGAGGGATACAATGTGTTAGTAGATGCATGGGTTATAGCGAAGCTACTCTATGTACAGTAGGAGTATAGTATATATCATATATAAAACTGTTTTATGGTATACTTGGCAACTTTTATCTGTGGTTTATTAAAACATATAGTTATTTATACCTGGAAATTATTTTCCGACATTTATTTTCAGCCATATATTCTCAACATGATTGATTTCGATGTATCATATTAATACTTTATTACAGCATTACTCCTGAAAATGTTGTATATTTGCCTTCCTGAAAATAACAACCGTCTTTGGCAACTTCAACCCAGACCCGTTGTGATTGCATACACTCTGTAATTGCAACTACAGACCCCTGATCCCAATCAAGAGCATAGACAGTTCCTATCGAAGAAGATTCTAAAAGAATATTCATATCCATTTCATCCTCACTACCAAGACCAATGGATGCCGCAAACATGTACAAACCATCTACGGGGCAAGTAAATATTCCAGTGGTAGGATCGTAGTGGTTGCCAAGATTGGAAATAATGCCTCCGAAAACAAGAATGGTTCCTGCACCAACTGACATCGTGTTGGTATTATATGCTGTAAATCCAACAACCGATGTGCTTTCTACAAATTTAGAAGATAGTAGGTTGATAATGTGATAGACGGATACATTGCTTATAAGTAAAAAATACAGGGACTTCTTCCTAACAATTTACATTTGAATGTCAGACCAATTGTCGTTTTAATTTCAGTTTGTCGAAAGTCACTCACTTGTTTTTCTGTTTTTTTTTTATTTTGAAATAATCTGTTCATATAAAAATGAAATCTGATTTAATGACTTAAAAAAGGAAAATATACGCTATTTATATCTGCTTACGAGGGTTGGATATCACTGTGTCCAGACGTTGTGTCGTTTGGGCCAGCTTTGCTGAAACAAAATTGTTATAAGTTGATATCATGTGTTATTTCTAAATTTTGCATGAATTATCCATTTGATCAAAACTGGTTTGCTCGTATCTTAATTTGACTGTAGAATTTGATTAACGGTTCGATAAGCAATTTCAAACTTAATTGTTATCATTTAATGTTATGTGTTATTTGTAAATGTTGCATGAATTATCAAAATGATCAAAACTGGTTTGCTCGTACCTTAATTCGATTGTGAAATTTGATTGACAGTCCGATAATCAGTTTTAATAAAAACTACCTTCAAGGGATGCAATCTGCTTCGCCTGTTGGACATTAGTTTCCAAAAGTGTTTCCATTGTATCTAGGACACGCTGGAGATCAACGTCTTTGGTAGTTGCATTGTTCTGCATTTCCATTAGATTATTTGAACCTGCATCGGTATGAACATTCTGTAAGGAAATTTTATAAGAATTACTAAATTTTTCAATTCAGTTGAAAAACAAACGTAAAATTGGTAAAATTATAGGTGTATGAAACATATATGAATATACGTTGATTGTAGTTAATAATTAACCAAGGTAGCAAAATTGTGCACGATACTATTCTCCTAAATAAAGTTATCATAGTTAAACAGTTAATTATTAAGTACATGCATGTATAGTTAAAGAAAATACAATAATATATTAAATAAATGACGGCAAATTAAGAAACTACATTTAATCAGGTGTTGTGGACACAGAAGAATATTAAGTTAGTTAGATTGTTTGAATCATTATTCATTTACTTCTTACTTGGACAATAAATATCAGAAGCAGAGACAGCATTTTCTCGTTGTATTTTATTGCTTGGCTTTGTAATGCTGTGTTACAAACAACTCTTAATTCAATATAACTCTTACCATATTAATGATTATCACATTGCATTATGAAGACCGCATTGTGATATCTCTATTTTATCAGTAGTATCAATATATTGAGGTCAAATAAGGATAAATATGTGTGAAATTTACACATGTTCTTAATGTAATGTATTTGATTTGTTGTTATTCAGAACAAACATCTGCCAAAATAAAATGAAATAAAATAAACAATTTCCTGAACATATCTTTGAACAATTGATTTATTAGGTTTATTAATATTTTCATTTTTATTTTAAAGGTTGTATCAACTATATGTAAACAAAACCAAGCAGCCTTTTATAAGAAAGGTGGTTTCACTACGTGCTTCCACTTCAATCGTGCTATAATTCATAAAATAGGTCGTAATAATCATAAAAACAACCAAAACCAGGTCGCGTAAAAAGTTGCTTTAACGTGGTATAACTGTGGCCTACGATAAAGTTATCTTAAAAATTCATCCGCTTGATGCTCCTGATTCACGTTTGAGTCATGACAAAATTTACTGTTTCAATAAATTGAAACAGAAGAACAACTTACTCCTTAATCTAAGATTTTACAACAACTAGTAAATGAAAAATAGTCACAGCTGTATACAGAAGGGGTATGTAGTTGCATAAATAACATAACAGGCTATTTGTTTAGTGTGTTATTCTTTCACTTGAAATGCAATGTGGAAAAAATGCAAAGATGCCTTTGCATTTTTATGAGTCATACATTTTGTCAATAAACAACATTATTTTATTCAATTTTTATTTTAATTTAAACTGCAATTAAATTGAATCATTGAAATGAACTTATGCTATATACATGTATAGTCAATACATGTGTAACTGTTGGATTTGCAAGCGCTTTTATGACACCATTGATATCAATTTCTATTCCTTCTGATTATTTTACCTCCTATTTCAAAACAAACAAACTTTTTTTTTCATAACCGTGCATACTGGGGAGACCAAGAGGATTATCAATATTCTAATATAAAGACATAAAGATAAATATATGTGGTAGTGTCTTGATATTTATTGCGTTTAGCCAGCTGCAAAAAAAATAGAATTGTATGATTTGTCAGGAGTACCCAACGGGCCATTTTTGAAAAAGGGTCTCATTTAACTGCATTTGGCCAGAAATTAATTCTGAACTACTTTAAATCTGATAATGACTTGTATTTATTGATTGGTTTTTTTCTTAATTGGCCAGCAAGGAACACAGAAAATATCGTGCCAGCAACTTAGCACAAATCTGCCAGCATAATAAAACATTAATATACAAAAGTGTTGATTTTGCGCATAGTTTAAAAAGTATCTTTTTGGGCTTTGTTAAGCATATCATTATATACAAGTGCATCATAGTAATTAAACTATTCTTTAATTCAATTATATTGTACATCAACAAACTTTTAGACCATTGAAGACATATTTATAACTTGGGTTTTATTCGTATAAAATGCCAGGAAAATACGTAATATTTGAAAAACAAAATTTTATCTATTCTGTTCTGTGAAAATGCCAGCAAGATCGATATTTGAAAAGAATAGATATTTCACTTAATAAATTGCTGGGTACTCCTGATTTGTGACCGTCTAAAATAATATAGATGGTTTACACTGTTTCAATGTATATCTATTGAAATATGCATATGGTTTTTAATGTTATTTACATCCCTCTATATATTCATTCTAGATGTCTTTATTATATCTAATACACACCTCTTTGATGTTTTCATATTAGATAAATATATTATACTATATATAATAGCTCTCTATTACATATGTGTTATATCTTATCGCGCAAATATTATAATTTCTGGAGAACTGGTCCTCAAAACTAAATAAACTTATTTAACTGACAAAGGATCATGTGCGATATGGTGGAATTTCCGCTCCCTTTCGATTTGTATGAAATTTGGTTATGTTATAATATTACATTTGATTAATAAAATAGTACATTTTCATTGGAAACAAACGAATAGTTTTTTCGTAAATGACTATACAACAGGGGTGGGGTATCCCGAGTTTTGCCTAGTTGTGCGTTAGAATATGCTGTCCCTTTGATATTGTCCTGACATTAAGTTCATTGTATATGAATGAAATATTTCAAAATTCATTTTCAATCATAAGAGTATTATTTCAAGGTCTCTTTCTATTTAATATTTTATTGAAAAACGATCAAACTGAAAGATAATACTTAAACGTGAATTCTGTTAATTCTTGATTAATGTTGCAAATCGATATTCTGCCTTTAATACTTTTAACGAAACATTAATTGAATAAAATTAGTTTTGCATGTTTTTGATATGTAATGAGAGGCATAATGTAACTTCAACGTCCCTTTTATGGAGAAATAAACACCCAAAATATCTTCTTGACTGAAGGGACCTAAAGCAAGGTGGCCGATATTTAGTCCTTAAATAAAATTATTTCAAAAATAATACAACAAAAAAAAATTATTGAAATATTTTAAAACCTTAATCTGAAAGTGTCGAGAAAATCAATATCAAGCACTTTGATATGATCATTTGTTGCATTTTGAAATGCGATTACTTGTATACTGGCCGGAATGGTGGCTGATTTGCGCACCATGTCGTATATTTTGATATATTTTTGGTCATTGCAATTAAATATTTGAAATCCATTCATATAATTAATGCAATAAATAGTGAAAAATCAAATTATATCCAAATAAATTAGAAAATTAGACGTTTTACAGGAATTTTAGATAACTTTGTAGTGAAATTCGATATTTCAATAGTCTAAGAAATTGCACGAAATTTCATGGAAAAGTTCATTTTTGGTCAAGGGCGCATTCGTCCTCCAAGGTGAATTTTGGATATGATCTTTGTTTGCATAATATCTTTCAAATTATATTAAATTCAGCATGGAGGTCGAATGCGCCCTTGACCAAACTTTAGTTTATAGCACATGACATACAGCTTTGTAAATCCGATGAAGTGCGTCAATATCTAGATATAATTCACTGTTATTGGATAGAGTAACGATAATTCCTCTGGATAATTATTTAGAAATATCATTCCAACCCTATTTAGCTTAGTTTACTAGGTAAATTATTCTAAATACGAGTAAATCATTACGATTATGGACAGACCCCCTAAAAAATTATTAAATTAATGTGACATTTAGATGGTAAATAAAATTATAAGAAGATCGAGTTGAAAAATAACAACACTTATTTTTAATGCCTTAAATAATGGGCTTTCAAAATATATTAAAAAGAAATTAAAACTTTGACAAAAAAATCAATCTATCGCATGCCCTACTTCCGGAGCATTTTTCTTATATAAGTTGCACATGGTCCTTTATTAACACTCAATGCCTCATTTTTTCAAAACGTCAATTTCAGACTTAATACGTTGTTGCACGGAGCCCTTAAAATTACTCTACTTATAGCTCTGAATAGGATGCTGCTGCAGGTTATTAAAAAGAAAACACGTTAAGTATATGTATGCTTTATCATGTTTATTCGTTTTTTTTTTATAATGACAAATGCAAAACATGAATATTTAAATATGAAATTCTTACATAAAAAGGTTAGTTTAAAAGTTGAATTCAAAGATTTATCCTGCAATCATCAAATTAAACGACAGCCTTTAGAATCCACGTCATTGTATTTTCATTTTGCCTGCAAATAGAAAGAAATAATATTCATGTTATTGATATGTTCATCTTGTATTTTTTTCTATCTCTTTACTACTCATGAACATTTTCTTTGTCTCAATTTGTAGCAGTATTTAACAACAATGTTGTTACGCTAACAACGTTTTAGTTTAAGAACCACTCAATTCTAAATAATTGTAAAACGCATATTTTTACTGTTTATCAAGTACTCTTTTCACTGGATTGTTTTGCGTCTTGACGTGAACCTAAACATCTCAATAATCCTATGCTATGATGTTATTGCTGGAAGCGACAAGCGGTAAAATACTTATTAGATCTTTATATGCTCATGTCGTTAGTCAAATAAATAACATAAGGATATTGCCGCTTGCCGCGCCTTGTCGCTCCCCGTGTGAACAGACCTTAAGAAAGCCATCAAAATTTAGAATAGTCTATGTGCAGAAATAACTTCGTGTTTAAATAAACCTAGCATTGCGACCAAAATAACCAAGAAATTACCTATTTTTATGGAACCACTGTAGTTGCAACCGGAGCCGCAGTAGTAGTGGGTTTAGCTAGAAAATGAAGAAAAACGAATAGTTACAAATGTTCTGAATATGTTATCTCTGTGGTTAAATAAATCAACTATACCCGCCAAAAAAGTAACCTATATTTTTTCAATTCCGATTTTTAATCAACTTATAACGATGTTGCTAAAATAAAATTTTGCATACATATAGTTCAACCATTGGTTAACACAAATATTAATTTAGATTATTGTTATTGTTTACCATTTTCCTACAATGTGTGAAAGAAGTGAGAGAGGGTATGCAAAATATCACGCAGAATCGATGTCCAGTCATGCATTGTGTGCTTGAAGTGATAGGCTTAACTTTAGAATTTTCTCATTTACAACTGTGTGTATCGAAATTAGAATTCTACGTGTAAGTCTGATGGTCAAGTATCAATATATGACAAATCATTACTTTTTATCCGAAACGAATAAAAATATAATCATATTGCAGAGAAATAAAGAGTATTACAAGAAACCGTCAGAACGATATCATCGAAAACCAGGCGCATGGCGCGTTTAACATTAGCGAATCAATGGTGGACCAGGTCCTATAATTGTTAATTTTTATAATGAATAGCAGTTAAAATTACATTTTCGTCAACAGATCGAAGATAAAATTGTAGTTTGATGGATTTAAGACTCAAAACGGGAATGTCCATTGATTATGCACGGAATTGTGCATACCCCCGGTCCATACTTTGACATATTGTGGGCATTTTTAAAGCAACAACGTTACTCAAACTTCACATTCATGTTACAAAATGGTTGGACTAAACCTATGCAAAATTTCATTGTTGTACAAATCGAGAAAGTTGAAAAAAAAATTGAAAAAAAAAATATAAGTTTCTTTTTTTGACGGGTTTATTTTGTTTAACTTTTGCGTCGAACATACATGTATATATCTCAAGGAGTTTGTATACATGTTTTTCGCGATAAACCATTTTTAAATCGGTTACTGGAATTAGAATATTTTATTTATATTTCCCGAATCGGGTTATTTCATTAAATCTGTTGCAGTTTATTGCACTAATTACACTCATACTAGTATTCATACAGAAAACATTCTTATGGTATTAAAATAACAGAGTGATATAGATAACATATGAAAATCAAGCATGATCTAAATAATAACATCAAGTGCTTGGTTACACGGTATATCTTTCACTTTTCCGCTAACAAACCGTGTTTTACCATTATTATTTTTTGGGAAACACACAAGCTCGACTAATTGTGTGACAAGCATTAAGGCGTGTTCACGCAAAAAATATCCTAAATTTTTGCGTGAACAGAGGTCATAAACTGCTAGTCTATGTTTTATACATATGTGGCTTTCGAAAATATCGGGTTTCGTGCTATTTTCCGAGCTTTTTCGTTTGCGTGAACACGGCCTTATGGTTGCGTTTTGATTTTCCGATAAAGAAAACATCGGGAAAGACAGTTTGTTGGCCAGACCCTTCTTTCGGAGCCGTAAACCAACCAAGAGCACACCCATAATTCATGCAGCATAGCATACATAGCAAAATAACGTCCCGAAGTAAACGTTATGATATGTAGAACTGTAAATCAGTATTTGAGTCACCACGACCACTTTTTATCACTTCATATTCGTGATAGAAATAGTATAGAATATACATTTTTACAAAAATAAAATCATGGCGACGCTAACATTTATGCATTGCCATATTTTAATTTGATGTGTATATTTTTTTTTCATATTTGTTTCTTTTACATAGAGTAAGCGGCCAAAAACTGGTTACGTTATCTCATATACTGATTAACATGTCTAACAATGAAACAAAGTACAATCAAATTCATTGAGAGGTCGTTTTCTTTCCATTATACTTACGACAGTATAAATCATAATCCACGTCATATAATGAGGCGTTATAAGTGGATTGCGCCAGGTTGATACACATAGAGGCCACGGCGTCACATTCACAGACTTTTAAATCGCATGAGCCCTCGTCATCATCTGAAATATAATAAAAAGTGTTATGAATATGGAGCGATATATAGATAAATAATTAAATAGATAAATAGATAGATAGTTGGGGGAGCAGAAAGGGAGCGAGAGAGAGCGGAAAGAGAAAGAGAGAGAGAGATAGAAAGAGAGCTATAGAGGTTGAGAGAAGGAAAGGGGGAGATATAATGGATGGAGAGAGAGAGATAAAAAGGGAGAGAGAGAGAGGATGAGGGAGAGAGAGAGATAAAAAAGAGAGAAAGAGAGAATGAGAGAGAGAGAGAAAGTGAAAGAGGGCGAGAGAGAGAGAGAGAGAGAGGGAAAGAGAAAGTGAGATAGACAAAGTGATAGAGAGAGATGAGAG
>LQRL01052498.1:33062-44923 GCA_001703475.1 Hydroides elegans | reverse complement strand
GAAAACCATTTACGCGAAAAGGATCCTTTATCAGAGGATAAAGCACGATACTTGGGAGGATTTCTTAGTAGAATATCATAAGACTTTAGGATAAACCGTAAAATACACAAATACATTTACAATGACAAAATGTTAATACATTTTTGAGTATGTGTGTACGTTAACTATGTACTTTTCGTAACTGGTATTTTGGACAAATAATTACAAAAAAAAGCACACAGCAACAATGAGAAATAGATAAGTTAAAATATTCTTTCTTTTTACATGTTGATTATCACATGTAAATTAAATAGTAAACACTAAGTAATTAAATGGATGTTATACCTCATATTTCTTATTTGATAAAATGTCAGTGTTATTCATAGAAAATAGAATTCAAAATACAATATGTTTTTGTTTAAACGCTGACATACGTTTGCCAAAATATATGTGCAATGATTGAATAAAACATTTTCATGTTCGCCAAATGTTTAGCGCTGTTACTCAAACGACATTTGTGAATGTTTAATAAAAAAACTGTATATACATTCTTGTTTATTTATTCCTATCCCCATATGAAGAGTTATACACACCCATTGTATTTCATTGTTATTGCCTTCTTACGATACACTACATATATAATTAAACGTAACATAAGCCAATGAAATATAAATAAAAATAAAATGCATTAGATGTGGTTGTAACGTGGACTGTATGAGCAACCATGAGAAGCTTCGTACATTTCGTTCAAATAGTTTTTTTTAATGTAAATGTACGATTTTGATACATTTAACAGACTGATGTAGTTTTAAAATAATAGACTAATAGGCTTATTTCAGACTACCATTTCCGTACTGATATGGATTTACATCAATATATAGCAATAACGGACGGATTCAAAGTTATTCACTGTTAACAAAAACTATGCAAGAGGTGTTCAGTTTAATTTGTTACACTTTGATTGTACTGTTAAGACAGCACACTGTGTGAAACCTATAAAATCCCTATTACAATAGTGTGCGTGGGTCCTTTTATTTTTATTATAGCTAGTCCGTTTCAATGTTCAACAATACCAAGACACAAAAATGCTGTAAAGCATGAAGGTACTATTTTTTGCCTTTTGAAATCTGGATCGGGTGCTTCACAGATCCAGAGAAATCTCAATCGAGATGAGTTTGATGTCAGTCGAATGACTACTCATTATGATAAAACCAGAAACAGAAAACAAATAAAAAATGCAATTTCGAACAAGAAAAAGCACGTCGTTTGTAGGAGGTATCCCTAGGCTACTCCCGATGTGGTCAAGAAGATCCGGACTATGATCTTCAAATCAGACCCAGCCACCAAACCCGATATTGCGAATTTATTAGAATTGAATCGAGGAGGTAGCAATCATGTTATTAAACACATAATCAAATGTCGAGTAAAGAAAACGCCGAATGTTCATCAGTATACTCAAGCCACGATTGAAAAACGACGGAAAAGATCCTGGAGGCTGTACCTGATACTCAACGCAAGGAAATTGAGAAACTATGTTATAACTGACTTTGCACTATTTTATCTATGTGGGAATTATGGAAAAATACCAGTTTATTACGTTTGACAGGGTCAACCACAAGAGTATAATATGAAGTCAGTCAAACGCAAAGAATGTGCTCTTTGAATCATGGTTGGGGTCGGAGTGAGTGCTCACGGGGAAACTAGCCTTGTGATTATCGATAAGAAGGTATAGGTGACTTTGGATATCTATATTCAAACAGGTTTGGGGCTTTTTGTGATAAAATATGTACCGCGTTAGATTCCAGGACAATTTAAAAGCAACATGGTGTTCTACCAAGTCAGCGCATCTTCACATACGACAATATGGATGCTGCAGTGACTCGACGACGCCGATATAAAATATGTTTCACCGTAAGAGTGGAGTCCCAAATCACCTGATGCCGTCCCCATGGATTTTATTTTTTGTTGCATCCTGACAAGGGAGCTACGGAAGAAATCCTTGCCGACCCTAGCTGGTTTTAAGCATGCTCTCAAAACTTTCTGGAGCGACCCCACAAGAATGTGATTGATAGGGTTCTTCGCAGTTGGCCAAAACGCTGAAGATTTATATATCATATATATCGATCCCATGTCAAACATATGTTAAAACTAGAAGTCTGTAAGTTTTATAGTTTTCATTTTAAAGCAAAATTAAAAGTGTAACAAATTGAATTGAACACCTCTTGTATAAGCTATTCAACAACATAAAAATTTCATATAATATCATCAATTGAAACGTAAATTGCACAATAACCTAAAACAGTTTCGCATCTATTCAAGCAAATATTTGATACACATATCCTCCACAAATCCCTCACACATAAGCGTCACTGACGTTGCATTGACGTACATCAATTCAATCATTTGTCCACCGTATTTACAAACGAATATCGACTTCAATTGACATTTGATTTGGCCGGCCGCGGAAGATTCACACATCCATTGGGGAAAGGTTTCGAGGCATGCCTTCTCCACCTAGAACCAGAGCAACACCAATTATTATACAATACTAAACAAATGTAGTTAATTGTTTACATATTTTAACATGTTGCATATTTCAATTTGGAAGTTTTATTTCCAGAAGTTTTGGTCAAGTATCGTATTGATTTACCCGCATGGATGATATGTTATAGATATGTAAAATGTATAAAAAGGTTTGGCAACTCGAAGAGCAACCTTTTTTATCATAATAAAACGCGCGTTTCAATTTAGTTTATTTCTTTTAGGCAAATCACATTCACAGAAAAAAACGCCCGTCGCTTTTTAAGGCGCTTCAACGCGTTTTTGAATCCCCTTAATTTGTAAATAGCTGTATAGAAGGGTTTGTTAGAATAAAAAACTGGGAAATTTTTCCCGTGTAGCCAGTCAGTTATTTACCTCGTTATTGACGATGTAGATGAAACCAGCCACGAATATAGCGAAGGCTGGGATTATGAGAAGGGTAAGGAGCTTCCAGGAACAGCAGCGACGTATAAGAGAGCGCTGTGGTTTTGTTGTAGGAGTGCGTTGTGATTCTGGTTGAAATTTGGAAGCATCAGCCGGAGGTTTTGGTTGAGATTGTGATGTCTTTTTGGATGCCATTTCCGTTTTCGATTTCATTCACTAGACTGAGGCCCTTCAAATATATGCAACTATTTTTTATAGTGTGTCAGAGCTGCCTATCCCGGTGAAGTCTATGTTTTTTTCGTTTTCTAATATATATCCACTTTTTAAATGATGAACGCATATATCCAACTATTTCTTCAAACCATCATATTTTTTTTGCACACAGAGCCGGGTTATCCTTAGCATCATGTGGTATTTCGTGACATAATTTATTCAGCCCAAATCAATTCAATAAAAGTGTTTTATATAATGTTATGAAGTCTATATTTCGTTGTCTTTATCGGTTGAGAAAAATGTTGAATATTTTGCAATCATTTTTACAAATCAGTGCACGGTACAACCTTCTTATAACCAAAATATTATACATTTTAACACGTCATTGAAAATACTGTTTATACTCGCAAAGTATGCAGCTGATCATTTGTGTTTTTGTGAGATGTACTTTGCACATACTATGACTCTTGAATGATAAGCTCTTCTTGGTACATGGATATTGCAGCAGTGGTGTTGTTTATTTTTGTGATGCTTTCGTTAAGCTTAAGCTTGGTTGACGAAAATGCACTCATATACAGTGTTAACACTTTGTCTAGGACTTGGATGCGCACTTTATGAAGAGAATACCACGAGGGATGTCGGACAACTCACCCAAAAACCAACTCACCCAAAAAACCAACTCACCCAAGTTGTGATCAACTCACCCAAATAGAATGGTCAATTCACCCAAGTGTTTGGTCAACCCATCCACATTTTTAGACAACTCACCCCAGTTTTAACAATTTAGAAAATACCTCGGCAACTTGTTTCTCGATACACACCTTTAATTATCAAAGCTATGTTTTATAGTCACTAATTAGAAACCAAAACAATTTGAAATTTTAATTAGGCACTATGCGTTCGCCAGGTAGGTGCGCATGTGTCCTTCTAATTTTAGGCAATATAATATCGATGTAATCTCGAATTTTGAAGAAACATCAATATCAATATTCTTCATTTATGGATATCAGTGCCAATTGAATGAGAAAACTTGGGTGAGTTTACCAATTTTTATTTGGGTGAGTAGGTTCTTGAGTGAAATGTCCTGATACCTACCACAAGATGTTTATCACTCACAAAAGGTGTTTCCCACTATAAACCAGCTAGCTTGGTAATGTCGAGAAAAAAAAATAGCTTAGAATTTTGAGGAACACCTACTTGACGAGTTCGTTATTTTCGCCTTAGCGATAAGAAATTGTATTTGAAAATTGGTTGAATTGCTTGCAAATGTTTAATAACTGTTATTTGGTATATTGGTAATTAAGTTATATTCAATATTTAAATCATATCGAGTTTTCACAAATTGTGTTCCTATTCTGCAGCAAGCTGACCGGAAAGGATGAAATGCTTAGCCAGCTTGGGAAAGTGAACACCATTCGGCAAAGTTGTAATTAATGCTCAAAAACCATTATCTCGTTGCTGATCATATTTGTAAAGTGGTTTAAAGGGATTTTACAACATTTAAAAAAATGTGTCGTTGGGTGCTCTCCCTTTACAAGAAGGATATCGGAAATAAGTAATACACAACTGCGCGAATTTTTACTTGAATGGTAGGGTAAGTGATGAGAAGAGTGTATCATATACATAGAGCTAATATATATTTTATATACTCAGGGGGAATTTTCGACACTTCAGCCCCTACCACTTCGGCCCCGATTGGACACTTCGGCCCTTTTTGGAAAAGACGCTTCGGCCCCTCGTCAAGACACTTCGGCCCCTCATAAAAAGACACTTTGGCTCGGGACCGGGTTTTGTGAAAAAGTATTCCCGCAATCGCGGGGTTTCGTTGGGGATAAATCTCTTAGAAGACGCATGAAATTCGTTGGTTACGTCACCATCATGATTTAAAAGTGGATCATCAAAAGTTATAGAAAAATATTATTGAATTTTGGGATCGAAGTATTTCAGATTTTAGGAGGAATAAGAAATAGTCAAGCTGTTGCGCGTCTCATCCTTTGGGAAACATAATAATAGATGTGAGATTTAAATAAATAAATCACAAATATGTTTTGAAGAACCAATTTATTTCATATTCATCAGTATGGATTTTCTTGATTACATACATTTTAGTTTTGAAATCATTAAAGTGTATTTAAACAAAATGAACACATTCAGCGTAAACACATAATATAGCGTCATGGTGTAATGTTTAGTAGTTTGTTTTAAACACTTTAAGACTACATTGTGATACGTTATGCTTTCATGTACAAAACGATGATAAATGTGCATTTTTATATTTGATATAAAATAACAGATAGGTAACAATTATTTTAAGTCATCATAGAACTGCTTTTACATTAATTATCCACGATCATATCATCCTGTTGATAGAAAATATCCTAGATTAAATCAAGAATAAACAGTCATGTATGGTCACAGCTCTTTTGAATACAAATGCATAATTATCGAAAATCGAAGAACTGATGAATTTGTTAAATATCTGTATCAATCTAAACTAGAATTCATTAAATATCGGACGCGTTAAAACATATAAATATATTCATCTACAAAAGCGTATCTATTCTACTACACACAAAATAATTTAGACATGTTTCATGATGTTGTTTTCACAAATGCAACATTAATTTTGTTCAGATAATAACATACAATTGTGCGTGCAAAAATATTTTACCATATTTTATTTACATGACTTGTAAATAGCTGTTGTAAGTCTTTAATATTAAGATTGCGACACTATAGCCAATCACATTTGCTTCCATTAGAGTCTAGTTCCTATTCCTAAGACATAACATAGAGTCTATACTACATATGAAACGTGCAATTGAAAAAAGATACGAGTTAACATTTTATTCTTATACATGTATTACAGTTTGCTTTGATGATAAACATGATAGCGTTTAATCGACAAAACGAATATTTGATGAACTGAAATAAAATAAGTGAAGCACTTATTTGACCAATTATCAACAACTATTTTATTACAATTTTTATAAAATGATTTAAATGTAGAACCGTGTCTCACGGAACCTGTCAGTTAGTTAGGTGCATGCATGTGCAAAATTAATGACCCACATTAGATCATAGCTCCAATTAAGTGACGTAAACGAAAGTTACATTAATAAAAATATAAATGATAATTACATAGCACAAGTGAAACAAACACTTTTTTTCAGTTAAACATAAAACATTTTTCATATTGATATGTGATAAATGTCAAAATAGTTGATGTCAAACATATATCTTAATCGTCTACGACGTATAACACTGATAATACTACCATGGCAAAGTAAACACTGTTTATATTTTTCATTTTCACAAACATCAACCCATTCTCACTTCTGATTGGTGTAAACAACTCTCACGTGATCACTGTCCGTTGTACTTCCTTCCGGTATGACCGGAAGTAAGTTATCTGCTTCCTGAACTGGTTCCCGTCCGTGCACGTGCGGCGTGTATTCGTTGGATAATGCTCGGGCACCAGTTGAATGGATTTTACGGGAACCAGAGGCCTTATAGATGCTTGGCGCTGTACGGATATGACTCGTGGTCTTGGATTTTGAGCCATCGGGTGAGTCTTCGGTGAACATCTGCGTGTAGCAGTAGATCGGCTCTTCCTTTTGTTCTGTTACAAAAAAAAAAGATTTTGAAAGTGATAGCAATTGCTAAGCGTATAATTAATGGACATCATCATATGGGAACTCCATAAATAATAAAACTTAGCTGTGACGTTTTAATGGGCAAGAATAACGTATATATAAGCAGGATTAGTGCTTTAAGATTCGCTTACTTCTATGTTAAGAATACGTTTTTTGTTTCAGTAAGAAAACCGGACCATAAACGACTACTCAATCTTTGTATGAAAATATATAATATAAAAAATATAGCCTTTACAACAAAATCACATTTTTACTAATTACTATATAAAGTTCATTGACCCTTACCATTGATGGCATTGACCTTGACTTTCGCGCTAAGCGTGCGCAGTTGCGCCTGCGTATAAGCCACGTAAACAATGAAGAGCAGTGTGATCAACGTGATTCCCGCGATGAGACCGTAGCACAACTCGCGCCATCTATTGACGGCAGTTTGTTGATATGGAACTGGAAACACAGAAGTAAAATTTGCATATTTAATTAGCGTCATTGATAATTTAGGCCATTTGCATATTTAAATAGTTTATTTTTTTTAGATAGTTTACACAGCTTTCGTCATCTGTTGATCGCCGTTTATGAAAAGGGAACTTGCAACATCTAGCAATACTGATTATGATTATTATTGCAATGATTATAATTTGCATATTTGATTTGTATTTGTTGATGATTGGTGCAATGTGTATATCAATATTTATGTGGGAATTTTTAAAGGTTTTTAGATCTTAAAATATGTGTATATGTAAATGGATAAAGGCCACATCTGTTTTTATAAAAAAGCAAACGTTGCGCGTATTACAAAACACAAATATTCAGGAATTTCAATAATTATTCAGATTTACTTAACAAGTTTTATTGTTTAATTTTTCGTTTGTCTTAAAAAGTATTTAACAATAAACGTTTTTTTTTTCTAAATATTAACCTATTCTTTTGGCATTTTGAATAAGTAAGTATGAAACTACAAAGTAGGTAAATGAGTGGCATCATTTTCATAGTTCTTAGAAATTGAAAAGATATAACCAAAACTGCAATTATACAGGTTCAAAATTCAGAGATCATAAATTAAGATTTCGTTTGATTTTGGTATGTCAGAATTATTCATTGTTAAATCTATCTGAGATTTTGAAGTCATACAGTAAAACACCCACATCGACCGAGTTGAATTCGATTCCCTTTATCAACGATCTTTCATGAACATGTTTCAGTCGCGAATGGTACATTCTTATTTGAGATAATTTAAGATTCCCCGGCATCGAATATCTTTCCACTTATTTTGGGAACAGTATAGTTTCGATAGCAGATAGAATCTATAATGCCCCGTTCAACACAAGGCAAAACTAACGTTTATCTACTAAATATACATGCATAATAGACTCTACATATATAACAAACGCAAATTCTTTGAATATCTGAATTCTATAATGATGTGAGTAATATGGACTTTTCTGCTATCGCTGTGAAATTGACACATTGACTGCTATAATACTCAAGCATTATTTTCTTATATTTTTCCTGCGCAGCGGTCGCAAAAAAAATTCCGCAAATGCATGCCCACACAACCGAATAGTTCCCGAAACGGAGTGACACTGTATAGTCGGGTGCTCCTCACTCGAGTTATCTATCTGATTAATATGCACACGATCACCCCTTCATTTTCGTTGCGAATCAAGCTGGGTCAGGTTTTGTTGACAATCTAGGGGTCCACCCATATGATAATAAAACAGAAGTAGTTTGATTTAAATCTAAAGCTTACCGGGTTTTTTTTAACATGCGACTTTTCAATTATAATGAACATATTTTGCTGTAGAAAACCCAACCGGGAATGTTACTTGCTCCACTTAAGAATCAATGGCTATTTAAACATATCATAGTATATATGTTTTCGTCGTTATAGTGCCCTTTAAATTCGCTCATTTATTAACTTATTCAGGCATGTTATTACATGTCTGCTCTTGACATATTAAACAGTGATAATTTATGTAGCAAATATTTTGGGAATTTTGTGTACATTTCCCAAGATTAATTTACAATAGCTTCGACATCATTAATCAATAATGGTAAATAGCGATCAATCTCAATTTTGCGATCATTGGTATATGGTAGGGTAACGTTACAAGAGGTGTGATGGCATAAAATTGAATGAAAATAAATCGTTTGAAAATTGAAATGATCTATTGCTCGCATGGAAAAGTCATGATGTCGCATACCAATATATAATTGTTGTGTTTTTAACCCATTTCAAATACATTCTTAAACCAGGAATGGAAGCTCATTTTTTAATCATATTTCAGCTCCTCGTATGGTGCGGTTAGGCTCACCTGCGACCTCTATCATTGATAGAAAACAACAATAACATAATCTCCCATTATTCTGATTTCACTAATAATCGTTCGATTTTATAACGATTGCAATTAGCCTGATCTCACCATTTTAAACTAAAAGGTTAATAGATTTACAGGTTCCACTCTACAGATGCAAAACAGATTGCGACCCTAAACCAAAACGATGTAGAAAACGTTTTATTCGGTGAAATTCAGCTCACTGCCTGCCCTTATCATAGGAATGTCGAGTACCAGCAAAAACCCTCTCGAGCACCAGTAACGGCCGAAATAAGTCCCCGAAAATACAAAACTGGGCGTCTTCAGATTTCACGACGTAAACACACGACCTCATGCCTAGACATGCCCGAGCAATGAAAGCGTCGCTTTATATTGACTTGACCCTCATTCTGTATCAGTATATTAAACAACCTGTAACTAGATGTTGAAGGGCTGTCGGCATAAGGGTGGTTGTTTGCGAAGATCTACTCCTACTTTATAATTCACTGGCACATCGTATAGCGAATTTTGATCGTCTTTACTAGTAGAAATGTCGCTTATTTCCTTTTTGTACAGGGTAAAGATTAGCAGTGATGTATATGGTTGCTCAATACCACAAAAGGCCAAATTGAGTTGCTGTCTTATTGCACGGAACCATTATATATTATATCGAGGGGTTTGATGACTTTACACTACTCTTAAGAATAACTAAGCTCCTTATAAATTAAAAAGTATGGAAGAGATAGTGAAAAACTCTTGATACAAACATCATCTTAAGAAATAAGGGCCCCGAAATAAGTAAGTGTGATTTATTTCGTGCTAGATAAGGCAAAATGTGACAAGGTCTTACTTTGTTGTTAAATAAGTGCTAATGAAGAATTGACAAAATTCCTGATAATGTTATCACATTTAAAAACGTATTGTCATACATTGGATGATATCGCTTCATAAACAACATACGGTACGAATTCAACATACCGACCATTTTATCTTTGAGTTACTTTACATTAGATATTTTGTCGCAGTGCATCGAAAAATATTAATATAGCGAAAAACTGACAAAAACGTTTATCTCGATCGCAATAATAGGCCTTATTTTAGGAAAAAATTATGACATAAGCAGACTTTCGGTCCTATCTCAAATGAGCGGAAAATTGTCATAAAACATAATAATAACCTTTACAAATTCTGATGATTTATAACATACATATAATATATATTTATATAATAAAAACAATCTTCTATATTTTATAATTTTATTGCAGACAGGTTCGTTCGATTTCTATCAGGACATTGACGCCCCCAAGCCCCGTAATTATCTTTTACATTTTGAAGAACACAAAAAAAGCCTCATATTCAAATCATAAACGTAATAAATTGCTACTTTATAGTTGACTTTATTCTATAAAACGTCGTATAAATTAAGGGGCTCCTCCCTGCAATTATTAGCAGCGGAAATTTGCAGTGTATACCATTTGTACTTGATTTGAAATACGTGACTATATGACAGCATAATATATTTCATATATGAAACGGAATGCCTAGAAAATTTATTAATATACGTCATACATTTTTTTTCAAAATATCGTGAAATATTTTTTTAATATTCATTTACGAACGTTTTTCTTTTCTATAAAATGCATACATGATGCATATCTTACGATTTGGTAACATCCCATTCAACCAAGACCTTCAACTATCCACTGAGCGGAATATATCAACCGAAATTTGCATACATTCCATAAATCATCTTTGGAATTATGCAGACCAATTTAGCGTATATAAGTTAACTTTGCCCAATAAATCATATTTTGTGAAGCGCGAATGTCAAAGGTGACGGGCGTCTGTCTAGACGCGCTCGTCAATTCCCACTTAACCGGGAACGTCAAAAGGACGTCAACATATGACGTGACATCGCACGAGACGTCGCACTGATTTGGTCAATATGAACGTTTTTCCTAGGGTTCGTTCATGTCTCAACGTCTAGAAACGTATGTTTTACGTTCTTAATGATGAGACGTTGGCACAACGTCACGTTGACGTCCGTAACGAAAACAGACGTTATGAATAAAAACGTCCTTTCAACGTCGAAGGACGTTTTGCCAAGTGGAAATAATGTCCGCCCGCGGCCAGGCGTAGGAGGAGATATATGTGGCTTACAAGTGGCTGTTTTCTATTTTTTGTTTGAAGTTTGCTGGTATAAACACGGTTCACGTATTTGTGCATTTGTGGCTAAAGATAAGTCAAAGTAAGCTTTGCTTACATATTGATGCATTTTTCTCAGACACAACAAAATAATTATTTCTCTGTTCAATAAACTGTTCAAACTCAGTTCAACTCAAATTAGATTTCACTGTTTACTTTAATATACTGTTCATATATCGCTCAAACTCAACTTTACAATAAAAGATGGATGCGATCATTATCATAATAAAAATCGCATAATAAAATAGCAATTTTGCATTTTAGCACAAACTATACCAAGAACCAAGAACTAGCATCACATTGATGCATATGGAGAATAACATAAATTCATAAACATAGAGAGATGCAAAGTGCATGAGATTTGTCGGTTTAAACTTCCTTTCCATTCGTGGGAAAAATCCTTCACATCCACACAAAAGTGTGACACTGAACGCGAAATGCCATGCTTTTTCGAGATTACATGCATATCGTTATGGAAAATAGATGTTCTATTGTTTTAAACTAAACTTGCCAGTTTTTTTCAAAACATATCCCATGAAAATCAAAATAGACTTTTCGATACTAAAGGCAA
>LQRL01052498.1:14771-32940 GCA_001703475.1 Hydroides elegans | reverse complement strand
CCATGCGTTCTTATTTGTAATATCTGCTTGCCATTGGCATCTTAGATATAATAACCAACCCCCCCCCTCAAAAAAAAAAAAAAAAAACAAGAGGTAGGGTGGGGGGGTGCTGTTGGAAAAACCAAAGTGACCTTTTAATATCGCTATATACAAAAGACAGGCGTATTCGATTGTGCATTGGAAATTGCATACAAATCAAGCAAGAAAATTAAATGTATCAAATTTTAATTTATTGAATTATGCATAGGATTAGCGGCTTGTTAAAAAACCTAAATTGCTTAACCATTGAAGTCGAAGCGATTTCACAAAGCCCCGGTTTTGTTGAAAGGAAACCTTCTTTACACCTTGATTGAATAGCTTGAGTGCACCACCCGACAGGGTTTTTGTCGTAATTCTATATCTTATCACAGGTTTAATGGGTATTTAAGGGGTCGGACCAAAAGTGTCCTGTTTCACAAAAAATATAGAAAGTTAAGGTTTAAAGTTTTAGAAAACATTAAATCCGACAATTTGATAAGGCTTATCGACTTTGCGACTATCTTTCGATATAGTTAACTGCTTGTATTAGCTGCAATTGTCAACATGGTCTGAATGCAATATGAAAATCATAATTTATTCCGATTCTTTGTCAGGGATGCTACGTTCTGCTTAAAAAATATTTTTTCTGAATAATATAGAATGGTCCACCAAAAAAGGTATATGCACTTTTGCAAAACGTTAAGAGGGTCGCTTGGATTCCTTTAAGCGCCTTTTTCATATTTCAATTCTTAAACACCCCGAAATTCACAGCCAAAAATACCAAAAATCATTTTAAAGCAAAATGCAATATGCAGTACACCGTAATGTCAACTGCAACCCTGATTGAAAAAATAAAATTTAAACATAATGAAATATGCAATATACACTGCCTTGGGTCAACTTAAGCCCTGGCATCGGAGCACAAAATGAAACAAAATTTCTTTAAAAACATTTCTTAAAATTCTTACACCATCAAAATTACAGCAAAATGAAAAAGAATGTTGAAAAATGGTCAACTTCAGCCCTGGCCCCGGAGCACAGAGTGCAACATAGTTGACGTGCTGTAGTTTCGAATAACGGAAGCGTCACAAAGGCGCTAAAGTCGTTTCGAGTGGTTATTGAGTTAAAACGAATAAAGACAGTTGTTTGTGGTTGGATGTAGTCAGGATGTTTTCAAGTTGTCATAAGCTGTTGAATGAATATACACATTGTATAGACAGCGCTTTGTTTGTAGGCAGTGGCATGATTTTGATTTGATTTCTACAAGGGCACTTATTACAGTTTATGTTTTGAATGGTGGTTTGAAAAATTGGTAGTGAAATGAAAATATTTAAAAAGTACATATATTAAAAAGTTATTAACTTCAACTTTAGGGCTTCGAAATTATGGAACCTATTTATAGAAGGAATGAAATAAATCAAACCAATATTATATAGGATTTAATTAAATAAACTCAAAAAGAAATCCCTCGAGGCAAATATTATAATCAAAGAAGTTTTCTTAGTAATGTTTACAAACATTAATATGAAATATACTGGAGAAATCTAATCTCAATAGCCATATCACATATTCATAATTCTAAAATTCACTTTCTTAACTTATCACGTTTTTACAATACCGCAGAAAGAATCATGATAAGTTAATCGAACTTGGCACAACATATTTCACAAAACATTTTAGAAAATCTAATCTAATCGAATTTTGTACAAAAAGCATCCATATTTATCTGAAGAAAGATTTATATGATTATTTCATTTCCGAGATCAAATACAATTCAATGCTTAGATAAATGTTTATGCCATGCCTATAAAATAAAATAAGAATCCAGAGTAAAAAACTTGGTTTATGCTTGTTCGTGTCATTTCATGTCATTCTCCTAAAACTGAAATCTACAACTGTTTCCTTAGCTTGACAGACAGGTTTCCTCTAAATGCAAACAGAAGAAAGAAAGTAAAAACGTTTTTACGACAATATTTCCTTTGTAACGCGCCAAAAGTGTTTTTATATAAGCAATATTAAAAACTATGTTACGATACAAAAATTTATCTCTACATCTAACGAATCATACAACCACAACTCTTTGGTTTTGGCTTTCGTACAAATGAAAGGACTTCTTGTTATAGTCCAAAGCAATTAAATCGCAGGAAATTAACTTCTAATTTTACTCACAATTTCCTTGTTTGTGGTAAAATATAATTTCATTTCTCTGCCAATTAATGCGACAACAATATCTCGAAATGAGCCAAACAAAGAAAAACGCTGCGAAAATTCGAATAGAATATAGTAAAAATCAAACCACTGAGCGGTTTTAATTTAAACAGTATTTAAAATAACCACATAAAGTTTCACTCGAGACGGAGCGTGATATTACAACCATACCACTACATGTATTAAGTTTTGCTCAATTGCTTTCATCAGGCTACGTATAGGAATGGCATAACGTAGGTTTAACATGTTATTTTTTATTCGGTGATCTCATCGTACCCAATATTATATATAGGTATTGGAATGCGGCAAAGAGATAGCCAAAGAAGAGCGCATGCTAAGACATAGGTATTTACTCGTACCCGACGTGCTCAGACACACAGACAATCTATTACCTGTGCGGGGAGAATGTGATGATCTCTACAGCAATTGTTATGACTTCCCACAAACTTCAAACGATCTTCCGCTTATAGTTTATCATATAAATGGCATCATATCAACTATTCTTTACTTAGGCCGCGGTTACACAGAGGTAAAAGAAGCAGTTTTTCTCGGGAAAATGTTGGTAACACTGCGTTATTTAACGTCAATCTTGCTATAAAACATAAGCCCTAAAGCAGGTCGCGATTCTTTTTCTTCAGTGTAACCGCGGCCTTATGAAAATTCATAAAGATACGAAGGGGAATTCTAGTTCTGAAAACCTGTCGTTGTGGTTTCAAAGAGGTGGTGGTTCCTAAAATCCGTGTGCGATCAAGCATGTATTTTGGCATTTTATTATCGGAGGAGGAGGCGTTAACTTCAAAGAATGGATTTAATAATGAATGTAAACACCACCGTGAACGTGCGGTGATATATCATTAAACCGTTTCCGGTGCGTTTGGATTTATTCCATAGCACATTTTCATAGTAAAAAAAAACGATTCTTTTATTTTGTTTTAAAGATTAACTTTGGAGAAATTAAAGTGAGACGCGAAGTTTTCCTCATGATTTCGGATTAAGATTTTTCCAAGTGCAAAATTCAATACATGAAACATAACCTAAATTGGTGTTGGTTGCCCTTTAGTCTTGTCTAGTCCTAAGTGTACATTAGACAAAAATATAACCGAATTAACCAAATAGTTGTACAGCCGCGTGCAAGCTACAAGTGGTATGAGTTACAAGTCGATCGGTTGAGCAGGTGGGTTGGGAATATGTGCTCAGTGCACATCAAGTAAGGGCATTCAAAGAAACATTTTCCTAAAAGTTGTGAAATAGCCTTAAAACAACCAAAGAAATACACACAACCATAACAAATCTCTTTTTTTAAATTAAACTTTTGCAAAAAAGGTTTTCATTTTGTCCAAGCCAGCTGAGATAACTACCTTTTTATAGACCGCTTGGGCAAGAGAAGGAACACCTTTTGAGAAAATTCAAATGTTTGATATAACTAAAGTTTACAGGCAAGCTTGGATTTGTCGAGGAACACAATTTGTGAAGAACAGCTCGTGAGGTGCTCTTCATCACTGTTTCGGCTGGTAGCTGTCACTTCAAACACATCTATCACAGGTCTTATAGCCAATCTACAACCACCCACCGTGGGTGGAGTTGCAACCAGCTTTTGTTAAGTCAGACAAAAAAGGCGTGAAATAGCTGACCATGTTATGTCTACGTAAATGATATTATTATCATTATGGGATGTCGAGTTGGGAAATTCATGTTTTCCGCCACTTTGATGAATGGCGATGGATGGGATTCGTTTCGCACATAGAACAACACATTTACACAAAGTTACAGGAAGATATGGTATATATCGTCTAAATAGTCACCGATATAAGATTATTGCCAGACAGTGATGGTTTGAAATTTATTGATAATTTAATTTTACGTTTATAATTTTAGGCACTCTAATCATCTGGAAAGGAAACTCACTACATGTATATGTTATAATGTTATACAAGGGCCTTAATGGTTGATGCATCAGTTATAAAGTTTAGAAATAAGAACAAACGCATAAAACATTTATTTGACAACCCATAACTTACATATATGATCGGAGTTTAATTGATACATGCCTAAGATGTGATATATGAAGCAAATCATATCACGCCTTTAAATATCTAGGGTTCTCATTATTAATCTTATACAAGTGCTTGCCCTATATGATTAGCTGCACTTCAACACATAACGCTTAATTATAAGTTTGTGATAGTCTTGAAAAAAAACTCCTTAGCTTTACCCACTCAGCCCAGGCAAGATTGTTTCTAAAATTATATAGCAATGCTTAAAATAGTTGGTTGCAAGTGGTCGCAACATTATCCTGGTGTAAATTGTAAATAAAATTATTAAAATTCCCTAGTAATGTTAATACATTGAATTTCTACATAATTTGTAAGTGTTACAAATGTTATGGTATTTATATCTATTATGGTATGTGGTAATTGAATCACCCTGTTAGAAATGTGATATTACGTATAAATCAAACACTGTAATGTAACCAAAGAATTCAATAATATATTCCTAGGCTGCACCCCAATTTTTACTGAGCTCTCATTATTCAATAAACTAACCTTTCAGTTAATTTTAAATCAGAATATGAAACATAAATATAATTCAGAATTTTGCGAAAAATCATAACATTTACCCCAACAAAAGTACTTTTGTTAACATTATCAAGTAAAAACATACACAGTATCACCACGATATGATATTTCCGTAGATAGTATAAAGGCATCAAGATTATTACAAATCAAAGCATTTATATTGCATACAACAACATGCATTGTTCTATCACTCACAACACGACGCGATTTTAAAAGAGTGAGACATCTTGAAACTTCCAAAAACAAACTCCGATGGAAACCAAAGAAAAACACGAAGCGCGGTATACCTCCAAGGTAGAACCAACTAGAAGACCAGCTCGATTGTTTTGGTAGGCCGATTAGGTGTTTTTGTGTGGTGACCCGAAAATGATGATCGAAATGGTTTCAAATGTTATGTTTAGATATGTGAAAACTAACCGGTGTTTGATTGTAAATGCAAATGGGTTTCATATTTTGCATAGTTTAATATTTTGAAACAAAGCAGATTTGCATTGGAATATTATTACATATTTTATAGAAGTGGTTCAGTGCGAATGTAACAATGAAATCAAAGCCTGAATTTTACAGTTTACACATATTTTTTCTCATTATTCATAATTTCGGTGTATTGAATTTAGATAACTCTTCAACAGTTCTATTTAATACAAATTAATCAACGATTGCGAAAATTCTTTTTTCATCAGTTGGTTTATCGATCAAGGAACAAATTGTTATTTAATTGGAAATCAAGTATTTTGTAATACTGTAAATACATGTATTTAAATGTCATAAATGTCTTGTCTAATATGTAATTGTATGGAATATATTTAACTTAATAATTGGAACATATAATAATTAACCAGTAATTGATAAATCAGGTTAATTGAATCGATCGAAACACTTAAGGCGCGGTAACATTTGCGTTTTCAAATGAAACTTTTTCTTGAACGTGCATGCATTCCTTTACAGAAAATTGCAAGTTTTGAAATCGGAGGTAACGTTTTAAAACCTTGTTTTTTTGCGCTTTTTCAAATATCATATATTGGCGTGCATAAGAAAGACAAGTTCCGTTTTAAAACGCAAATGTAACGACGCCCTTAAGGTTCAAAATAGCTCAACATTTGTTTAATATACTGAAGACACTTACCATTCACACTGACTGTATCCTGCTCCCTTCTCACACTGCCTTCTCCATTCTCCCCCCTCCTGCCATTCTCCCCACCAAACACACCTCCAACCGGCCGATCCGTCGACACCACTTTGAACAAATTGAAATCTCCCGCACCATGATACCTCCCATTGGCATCATCCCCTTCCTCCCCCTCATTCCCTGCATCATCCTCGCTGCCCTGGTTGAAGAACTCAAACTCATAAAACGGTCCGCACGTGGTATCGCTCGCGTGCGTGCACGGTTTGCGCACGATTTCGTTCATCGGGCATTTGGAACAGTCAGCGCATGCGCGTAAGGTGCTAGAGCGGTATTGGCCAGCGGGACATATAGTGACGCTCGCTGCTGTTGTGGTTTGCAGGAGAAGGTTGAGTGAGATGAGGATGGTCAGGGAGTAGGCGATTATCCGGCGTGTGCTATCCATGGTTGATTTTTTGGCTGTGTCGTAAAATAACAAATTTGTAATATTCCAGTCGCTAATCAATATATTTTTTATCTTGAATCCAACTCTTCTCGTTGTTCAACGCAGCGTTATTCAACGCTATTAAACCGAATTGTTTAGTTTTCACTCTTTTTTGCTTTCTTAACTTAGTATTCTATAATTGCACGTTTTTAATTGCTATGTATAAGGGCGTCAACTGTCATTCATAAGACGTAAAACTTAATGCTCCCTGCTATGTGTCTTTTTGATATCAGATTGCCTATTAATTACACGTTTGCTGAATAATACTACGCTTACACTTCACTTCTATTCTTAAGAAATGCGAGAATTTTTTTCCAACTTTTTTCAATGTGGTGACCTTTTATTTCGACTGTCTAATTGCACGATTCAATCTGTTTAGAAAGTTGCGCTACTTTTGTACTATCTGTCCTTATTGCATGGTTTAACCTGTAACTTTTGCCTCCACTGTTTAAACAATAAGCAAATATAGTGTCAAGTGTAATTGAATACAATTAATTTTGACTCGTTAATATTCGTTTAAAAACGTATTATTATTTTTCAGTTTCCAGTTGCTTATTGTATCAATATTCCAAAATGTAGCTCCAAAATAATTCTCAAATTTATCTATTTCAAAATCCTTTAAAAATCACTTTTCACTTTTTTCACTTTTTCTAGGGGACCCTTTAAATAGACGCGTTCGTTCTCAATGCGCTTCTGATTATGAATGAAAATTTAATGCAAGTCGGGGCAGCACGCACAAATATTGCTGACACAGTCACTGAAAAACCACACATTGTTATCGCGGCGAAGGTAAGAGTGAAGGGTGCACCATACGAATGTGAAGGTAGAATAATTGGCAAATTATGTGATAATTTACATTAAACTGCTGGCTTTCCCTTGATAAATGTTTTGTTTTGGCACACTGAAAAAAATATTTTGAAAATACGAACTATTCTCGCTGCAAAAAAAAAAAAAAACGAAGAGTTTCAAGATATATAGGCCTACTGTCTGGGCGGCATTATCGACGCATATATGGTTAAACGCATTTATGTTTAAAGTGTTTTTATGGTTTAAACATGTAATGTGTGATTCCTTATATTTATGCATGTCCGCTTATAATGAAATTACGAGAATATGTTTTAGGAATGAAAGGGATTCGATTGCAATAATATCCATTGACATACAATGATGAGAGACCCATGAAGAGTTTATTCTGCTTTTTCTGCGGAATTCAATAACAACGTAAAGCTGGATATATAAGATTTACAATATTTTCTACAAATTTAGAATCGATTGCAGAAAATGGCTTACGGTGAGACCTACACCCTAGGGGACAAATATTTCGTGTGAATAACAATCATCTTGACAAAAATCTACGCGAGATCGATCATGTGGTGTTGTTTTATTGTAGGAAGTCGAGAGGAGCGCACGGTGAACGGGGCCAAGTGTCTAGCCAATGGCACGTCTTCGGTGTCACAAAATCCACTTAACATTGAACTGGATGAAAATCATATTTTAACTTTAAAATCACTTTATTTTGTTGTGCGAAAAGGCAAACAAAAAACTGCAACGTTGTGGGTATTCAACAACGCATCGCGACGTACAGTAGATTTTCAGAGACGCGTGGCAAAGCCGTGCTGCCCATTGGTACCGAATCACACAAATTGTGAAACTTGTTCGTCGTTTTCGCTTTTTTTTTTGCATGATATAAAGGTGCGTTAAGCTTGTGTCGTATACCGCTATTCCTCGGTCGGTGCACTTGGGGCGTCCAGGCAAAATGCTGCTAAAATGGCGCAAACCCGAAAGGAGGGCGCTAATTCTAGCAAGAAACGCCTCCCTATGCAGACCTTCTGCATCCATAGGTCTACATACAGATATGGTATGACCTGTAGTTATATATGGTTTCTTTTAATAATTCAAATCATATGGTTCTACACACGCGTACATGTTTATATGACACCCATATGAAACGGATAATTCCATCCAGTTTCATTTTTTCACCACACCAATCGTGGATTTCTTGGCTGATGTCAGAGCGAAAAGGTGATGTCATATATGTATGATGTGTGTAGATTTTTTCTATCTTTACCAAAAGCTTCATAAACATTGTATAAGGCTCCAACTGACAACTCACTGTCAGATCAACGCAAGCCAAAAATCTCGCTTTCCTACGCATACGAAAATAAAACGTTTTTTTTTTTTCTGTCTGGACGCGTTTTTTGTTTTAAAAAAGGTGTCTTCCTCTTGCTGTAAAATTCTAGTCTATTTATACTTTCTTTTTTTCATTTGTTTTAGCGTAAATCATATCTTTCCGTTGTGTATACATTTGCCTAACTTAGAACAGATCTCATCAGAAAAATCACTGTATATGTATATTGGAATGTGATTATGTTATGGTGATGTCAGTGGCATGTTGCGTCTGCGTCTGCAGAATTTGAATTGTAATAAAATATTGTAATCCGGGCGAAATTGAAACCGCTGTGATAACGATATTTTATACAAATTTAGATTCCGCAGACGCAGACGCCAAGGGCGCTGACAGCACCATTATCATATATTCTACACGTTTTACTAAATTTTGCGTTGGGTCAATTTTGAGCTATTGGCTATTTTGAGCATGCGGAAATATATTGAGTCATATATGTCTACATCAGCAACAAAATTATCAGTTTTTTATTGATTGAAAGTTCATAACGAGTGTATCAGATAGAAAGGTGTTTTGCAGAGATGACTCATGAATAACCCCAGTATTAAAAAGACAGATTTTACATCACATTTAACTTATTAACTGTTCGTGATTGAATTGTTTAATTATTATTAAAACATATAAAGCATCAGCCGCTTAATGCGAAAATTGTACGTATGGGTAAGCACATAAAATAAAACTAATCAACGTTTCCATTCATACATCTTACCTTGATATTAATTCCTACCTATTCATTTGAAATAACTGTATTTCTTTGTGACACATTATTGTGCAATTTATTTTTATTCTAGTTTCATTCCATTTGCCCATTTGTTTTAAACCAGATCAAAAGAAAAGAGGGCTGGGTCCCATTTACTCACAGATGCCCGTGCGCTATAGGAATCACATTGAAAACCAGTTATGCGCGAAATCGGTCCATAAGAAGACGCAATAATTAATAGGTTTGCAAGATGGGGACCACACAGAATGGTCATTAATTGTTCATTAATTCGTTTTATTTGGAAGCGTTTGTTTTTTTTTTACGAAAATTCCGAAGTTAAAAATTTGTATTTTTTTTTCTAATGAAAAAAAGAAATACAGGAATCGGCTGGTGTGAGACTTCAAAGGGTTATATTTTTGCGTCTTAATGAGAGCGAAAGTAATATATGAATCAGAAAAAAATTAAAACTGCAGAAAAAAAACAATATTTAATTGGGAACTTGTGATAATTGTAATAAATGGATAACGTTTGTATGATGTATTTCTTTCATCATATTTCCGATAAAAATCCTAATATCCATACGAGCTGTATGGTGATATAGGAATGATTTGTTAATCCTCCCAATCTATGTAAACCCCTGTCGAGCTGTAACTTTCGGTGTTAACCTCAAACTCAGTTTATCAATTAATCAGACAGATTCATGGGCATAAGAAAACAGTGGTACCTCTAACTAGAATATATTTGTCTCGCCGTATGAACTTTTTTCTCACGCTAAAATATGGATGAGAAGATGGGAGTGTGGAGGGACTAGGGCCTCTACTCCTCAGAGATCATTTCTGTACCACTTATTTGAAGAGTACCCCACGAGCTGTTCCCCCAAAAAGCTGTTCCCAACCAAATTCCAGTTGGCTTGGAGATTTTGAGCAAATTCGTTCTAGCTTGGAGATTTTAGCAGATTGAGGAACACCATTTTTGATAATTTCCTCATTTTCGTAATAAATATTGTGAACAATTATTTAAAACTTGATTAAACCACCTTGCAATTTCATAATAAACTGTTATTTGCAATATATGATAGGTATTTCAGATATATTCAACATTTCAATTTTCGCAAAAGGTGTTCCTTTTCTGTTCCAAGCTGGCTAGAAAAGAAGGAACAGCCCAGCTGGCTTGGAAAAAAGGAACACATTTTTTGCAAAATATTAATGTTCAAAAACCATTATTTTGTTGTTGTTCATACTTTTAAGGTTGTATTAAGGTGATTTAGCAACTTTTTGAAAAATGTGTCGTGGGGTACCCTTCTTATTTGTACGATGTGTAATTTTATTAATACCAACTTTACATAGACGAATATTGTGTTTTAATGGTCGCTACTAAATATAAGATTTGGTTATTCTTTTTGTTTCTCGATTTTGTGGAACCAGTTTCCGGCTGTTACGTTTCATCTGATTTGTTACGATTTTTATAAATGATTTTGCTATATAAATATCATATTATCTTTTGAACTATCTAAAAATATATGCAGCATTCACTGTTCTATTTTGAACTGAACTTTATAAACTACAACATTTTGAGTTTGAATCGGCTTTAAAAATAAATTTTGCTTTATTAAAAGAATGGTTCATGGTGCATTGACAATAAAAACACATTATACAAGTCGACTGAAAAATTTTAAGTTTAAATACATAGATGTATATGACTATATTTTTGCTGAGTCGGATAATTTCATTACGGGTTGAAGTCAAGTACTTCAAATCCTTCATTTTGCCCCAGTGAAAACATATGTTTGAATTTCGAGTTGCTTTTTCGCTATTAAATTATACCAATTTAAGTCAGACTTTATGTAACTGGATATCTCGGTAACACGGGTTCATACCTCTTTCTTTACCGTTTCCGCCTTGAAATTGCAAAAGTCGCAACCCGTTATTACAATATATTTCCTGTTTTTGATTCAATTTGAGATGAAATTCCTGTTTACTTCTTCACAATGATATGAGGGTAGGGTTATTTTTATAAAAAGAGGGTGCCTTGATCTGTTATTTTATAAGCCATTATTTTTGAATTTACATTGGAGTTTCATTAGATTCTAAAATGAAATACAAAAATTCTTTGCTTAGAAGCTCAAAGTCGGCTTTCTTCCCACTCGGCAAGGGTCGTCCATAGTACGTCGTATTCGGACGTGACGTCGAGAGGACGACCTGCTTTGGGCCCGTATGAAAGTTTTCCGGACGTCCTTTTACGTCCCGGCGTCCGTAGAACGTAATTTGAACGTCAGAAACGGACGCGACGTCGATGCAACGTCTTTACTACGTCCGCGACGAATAAGGACGTCCGGAAAACTTTCATACGGGCCCAATTCAGAGCGTCCGCTCAACGTCCGTGGACGTCTTGCCGAGTGGGTTACTTGAGCGTTATTCAAATTCATTTAACGATCGAATATAATCACAGTAAAATCAACCTAATAAAATAAGTATTTTATTTATTTGTCTTCATTCATTTCCCAAAAAAATTATAGGGAAATGTTAAGATTTGTTTTATAGTGGTACGACGTACCTCATTTCTATTATAATCGAAAATAAATTCAATATTCTATTTCATAAAATTTGGTAACACTTCCCCCTTCTGCTTGAAAATTACTTGTCCTCTTTCAACCCTACCGACACATATCACATAGTACTATCAAATATTTGTCTTTTACTATATTGTTTTCACGTATTGTTCTCAAACACCCTGGCGGTCTGCGATGAGAAGGAAATGGGTTGCCACCACAACCTGTTCGGGTTTGATCGAACCCTCACAATCCCTCCCGAAGCCCCTTCCCACTCGACAAGGGTCGTCCATAGTACGTCGCATACGGACGTGACGTTGAGACAACTACCTTCTTTGGACATTTATGGAAGTTTTCCGGACGTCCTTTTACGCCCTGGCGTCCGTAGAACGAAATTCGTACGTCAGACTGGGACGCGACATCGATGCGTCGATGTCTTTTCTATGTCAGCGACGAATGAACAATCGTTGCCCTAGCGTCCATAGAACGAAATTCGTACGTAAGACTGGGACTTGACGTCGATGCAACGTCTTTCCTACGTCCGCGACGAATAAGAGCGTCCGGAAACCTTTCATACGTGTCTAAAGTAGGGCAGGTGCTAAACGTCCGTGGACGTCTTGCGGAGTGCGTTGCTTAATACAAAACCCCCGCGAAGTATGTTTCCTTAATCGTTGCAAAAATGCAGGTATTACCCCATCTGTTTAATCCTTTAATCATAGGGCAAAACTACAGACGAGCAAATCTCCCAAACTATTTGTTGGTTGGTGACAGTCGTTTTTAATACCATTTAATAGCGTGAAATGTGTTATGTTAACCTTGTGCCTGTATTATCTTGAATGGTATCTGCTAACACGTCTTTAACACAGACATCCTTTATGTTTTATTTCCAACTTCAAAAAGGAGGTTGGCTACCTCATTACGGTCGTGTTTGCGATAAAGATCTACTTTTAGAATAAATCCAAAAGAATGTGAGGCTTTGTTGGGGAGGGGGACCAATGCGAAACATATATCGTGTTACCTGAACAGTCAAAATCATAACATCATTAATTTATATAGCGTCATGCAACAGTAATATCATTACAATCTTATTATATATATATGTGCAAATTTATTCGTTTTAGACATCTTTTGGAGGGTTTAGATCAGTGGTGACCTAGACTTGTATTCTCCGCTATCATAAACCTAAACTATACACTCTAAACTCTATGTGAACTACCAGAACAGATATTAAATTTTAAGATATCATTTCAGCGGAAATTTCAGCGATATGAACTTTCTCTAAATTAAAAATGATGGGAAGATGCGAGTTTTCTTATAGACTTCTATTCTAATGCAATATTGTCTGTTTAAATATAAACCACTCTTTTTATATTTTTATATTCAACTAAAAAGTTCATGTTCTACAAACTCATTAACGTGAATGTTTTTTAACCCCCTTCGGTGGTGGGGAAAGGGGTATTAGTGCGTACGGGGTGCGCTGTCAAATCAAAGGTTTTGCGCGGGGCCTTGCAATTTGTAGAGTCGTCAAACGGCAAAATAATGACGTGAACGTATGTACAGTTTTAGATCATTTCTTTAATTTGCTTTATATATATGTTGTATATTGGGTTGTGCCTTAATGGTATAGACCTTGTTCGTTTCCTGTGTCCTGGGTAAGACCGCAATTGGGTTGGAGACAGTGTGGTGTATTTTGTTTAACAATCATGGACAAGATCGCCAAAAAGAATAGCTATAGCTGCGTATAATTTGTCATTTTGTTTAGAGCCTGGTCATAACATATAGTGTAAAATTAATATATTTGGCGTTTCGACGATTTGGTGATATAATTTTGTTGCTGTTGAAATCCCTACCACCGTCCGTATGACAATGCATGAATACCGACAAAAATGATATTGCCCCTTGCGATTCCAAACCGATGGTGAAGCGTGTTCAGATATCATACAGAAAATTTAAGAAGTAATTCAAACACAAAAGCAAATCAAAATGAAAATATAGTCCAGTCCACAACCGACCAAAATGTTAACAGTCGCACTCACAAAACTGTCGCACGTTCATGTTCACCAACCTTTGGACTAATCACGGTTTTTAAATTGAGTGTGAAGATTAAGTTTTGATGCGCCATTGCCCCCGGTCCCCTCATTAAGTGTTGAGTTCATGTCTCTTGGGCAGCATTAGTGGTTTGGAGTCAGGGTGACGGTGAAAATTAGAATAGCGATTGTTCCATTGGATTTACTTTGTAAAGGTGATGTTTTTGAGAAATGTGTGGTGTGAGTCCTAAAGGTGGTACTTTTTGATGAAAATGCATTTATATGTACGATTTCCAATCTGTAGGTCATATGATTGTCAGATTTGTCTAATAACATTTGCATTTTTTATAAATATAGCACTGTTGATTGTATTATCTCTACCTGCTAGATACATTTAAAGCATATCTAAAGGTTATTTGTTCATGAAAATTTCTCTGCGATTTTTTTTTTCAATTTTGATCAAGGCCGCGTTCACGCAAAAAAAATCACCCAAAAAAAACGAGAACTCGAAAGTCACTTTTGTATAAAAACATCAATTTATCCCGTCTGTTCACGCAAAAAGCAGGCTTTTTTTGGCATTATTTGGAGATTTTAGTTAGAGTGAATGCGCCTTACTGGTTCAATGATATTCTATCCCGATAATGTCAACTGGATCTCGGTGATGATAACCAATGCCTTCTATGATGTTTCTACATAGCGTTTGAGCAGTTCATGCTCGACTTAGTCGAAAGCGGTTCTACATTCTAAGAAATAAATGTGATAAGTTAACTTTTTTGTAAAATTTTAAAAGTTAGTTTTTAGGGTATATCCCACTTGACTTGTGTAGTTTAATCGCTAATGAAAATTGCATTTCAATAAGAACGTTTCCCGAAAATTGTTTGTTTTACATATAAATTCGATTCATGGCTACTGCAGCAAATAAGCACACAAGGATTGATTTGAATCTTGAAAATTATCTCTATTGAATTTCCAACATCACTAAAACATACTTGATAGGCCCTCTGCAAAAAGTCAACATCCACCTAGACGGAAACCCCGGTATTGAATTTAAACCGTCATTTTTTAATTGCTAAGCCCTCCCAAGATATCAACAATAACGTCGTGATTGGGTTTCCCTCAGACAAGGGGGTCCCATACACGAAGTTTTGCAAAGATTTTACTGTTTACAAGTGGTTGTTACAAAGAGTTTAATATTGTAAATAAACGCCCTGTATCCTGTGATAAAAAGCAATAGGGGTATAAACTGTAAACAATTATGACTGAAGAATGGAAAGGAGAGAAGCTGAAGATGTATTTAGTCTCATCTTCACGCGACTAAAGGACACAAATTTGCAACAATGGAATGTTGTATCAATAATCTCGAGGTTTTAAAGAACGACCGTCTGTATTCAAGATGAATTACTAATCATTCAAAATCGACATGATGTTTAATGAATATATGATTCTGAAATTCATAAATTGCCAATGAAAAATAATGATCCTTTTATTTAAACTCCAGCCATTTTAGGAGGATCTTTGAACATATCCAGGTGATAAATCTAATGAACGGTCATTTTGACCGGGGACATTTTGACCAATGCCCACTAGGCAAGACGTCCACGGACGTTGCGAGGACGACCTAATTTGGGCCAATATGTAAGTTTTCCGGACGTCCTTATTCGTCACGGACGTAGAAAAGACATCGACGTCGACATCGCGTCCGAATCAAACGTACGAATGACGTTCTACGGACGCCGGGACGTAAAAGGACGTCCAGAAAACTTACATATGGACCCAAATTAGGTCGTTCTCTCGACGTCACGTCCGAATAAGACGTACTATGGACGACCCTTGCCGAGTGGGATGTTCCCAAACTCGGGGCGTTTATGACCGGGGACTTTTTGACCTGGATTCAACCAAAATATGGCGGGGTTTATCAAAAGCGATTTTATGAACTTTTAATTTGATGTTATCTATTGTGCTATTTTGTTATAATTATATAAATGTACATGATAATTTCGTCCTTGTGGTGCGTAGGGATCACCTGCAATCGCTGTGAAATTTGGAGAAAATATAGCCAAATAAAATTGCCTGCGAAATTGAGTTAACTGTATTTTCTTGCAATGCATAGTAATAAATGCCGAACCTGGTCGCAACATACACGTAGTATTACAAAAACATATGTCGATCAAATGTTACTATAAAACTAATAAAATCATATTGAATTACCATTTCACTTTCACATGGATAAAGCTGAAAACGATGAACATACATGTATCCCAATCAAAATTGATAATTACAACGAAAATATACATGAACAAAAAATATATTGAAACCTTACAAGCTGTTCCTATTCATTCCTTATCGGTGGAGTTCAGATTGACAATATGTATATAACGTTACATAATGAATGAATAAAATACGAAACATGCGTTTTTGCAAAAGTCGTGCAATAACATAATGCACGCACTTGTTGTTACTAATTGTGAAATATGATTGTATCTTGTTTTTGTAGTTGAAAGTTTAATGATTTATCAGATATCTCCTGTAATTCTATGAAAATATACAATGGAAACCGTTCCCACGATGAAATGTAAGAATGTAGGAATATTTTTCATCGATTATGTTTTTTCTTTGTTGAAACAAAAAACGGTAGAAAGATGTAACTATATTTGAAAATGCATATAGACCTTATATACTAAGGGCCGAAGTCACATTTGAGTGACAACAATCAACGTTTTTGTTACAATTTATACCCTTTAGAAAACCCCAAAACGCTAGATGCGATTTAAAGAGCTAGGTTCAATTATAGAGTTCATCTTTAAAAAGTCATTAGAAAGCACGAAAAAAGAGTTTTTTTTTTTTGCGCTAAAGTAACTGCAGCCTAACTCTAAGGCTCACGGATGGCAATGTTTCGAAGAATACGCAATTGTCTTCAGCAGTTTATTGAATTTGCAGTTGCAAACAAATCTGTAACAATTGTGTGCGCTTAATTGGTAGATGCATATAGCAATTTGATGAATTTGAAACCCACGGCACGTAAAGATTGCAAATAATGACATATATAATTAGGAATGCATTACATATTTTCTTAACATACAGAAGACACAGGTTTTGTTTTTATTCTGACATCTATAATATAAGTAAAGTTTAAAGAATAGTTTCATTCAATTATTGCAAGAATTAATATGAGTATATCTTTTGCAGGCGTTTAGCATAATTAAGAAAGCGAGGTACAAATTGAATATCGAACAACGGTCGAGGGTTCATTCATCCTTATTTTGGCAGTTTGATAAGAAAAACATAATAGAAGTTGCGTGTTAGTTTGGTGTCATACACATGCATTTCTAAACAAAGATACACTTAATATTTTTAAATGTGTAGTGACTTTAGTAACTGAGATAATGGGAATACGACACGAGATTATATATTGAAGGAAATTATAACACTCTGTCAGCCAAATCTGACCGAACCCGAAGGGTGAGTTCAGATTTGGCTGACAGAGTGTTATAATTCCCTTCAATATATAATCGAGTGGTGTGTTCGCTTTATTACATACCTTCCATAAAGAATAATCTATTCAAATACATTGATTTTGCGAATTAAAATCAGCTAGCCACGTTAGCTCAGTCGGTTAGAGCGTTGGACAATTAAGCATGTTTTTTTTTGCGTCATTCGCACTTAACAACGTTTGTTTGCACTTTTAGATCATTAATAACTCTTTTATTTTTGGACAAAAACATCTGAAATTTGAAACATGACAAGATTATTCTATATTTTGTACGATTTATCCATAGTTTCATGTATTTAACATTGGAAATGTTCTAATTAGGCTCGATTTGAAACGCATTTAGTTGGCTGATTTGCTATGATCCGTGGGTCCCCGGTTCGAACCCAGGTAATGCATATCGAAAATTGTTTTTTTTTTCTGTCTTCATACATTGTTTTAAACTTGATATTTAGTAATTCTTACTTATTATAAAACATATTTTTTGATAATAACCACAAGATATTTCATCCAAATTGTTTATTTCGAATATCAAATGCGTGTTTTGCGGTACATTTACGTGGTTGTCAAATCTAGGACGCGAAGGTAAACATTGTTTTACACTTAATATTTAGAAATTCGTATTAAAAATCAATAGCAAATATCAATGTAAGTAAACATTAAACATTTTTTTTCGATATTTCATTCAAAAAATGTTTGACGAAAAATAAAATTAGTGCTCCGAGCGCGACTCGAACGCGGAACCCCTTGCTCCTAAGGCGAGCACCATATCCATTGCACCACGGGGGCGGTTGGTGATTGCGTAACTAA
>LQRL01052498.1:0-14761 GCA_001703475.1 Hydroides elegans | reverse complement strand
TGGATCTATAATGCTCCAAATATGGAATATTGACGCAGATCATAAAATATTAGTGCTCGGATCGATTCGGTGCCATTGTTGAACAAAATAAACTGAAAATCGCTTTGCATTACGTGTTTCGAAGAAAAGTGGAATTTACGCAATTTGACGTTAAGTGGGCGATAAGTCGAAAACGAGGCTATAGTGAAGACGTTAGGAAATATCACACTCTAGGTTTTTTCTTATATGTTCTTTATACAGGTATGTAATAAAATAATCGCAACAATTTGAAACAATGAAGTTCACCGGTATCATAGACCAGCAATCGCTAAGAGAAACATGCGCCAGTTAATTCTGAAATAAAATAAATGCATTAATTTTTACATGATATCGATTCTAATCGTTTTATGAAAAAAAAACGTATAACGATTGCCTATACAATTGTGGACTCCAACAGACCTTCAATAAGACTCGGCTGTCCCATTTGATCATTATAATGTGATTTTTATAATATCGCAAAATAAGCATGATTGATGTACTTGTTAAATGATATAAACGATAAATGTCATAATATAAATAATATAAAAATAAAAATAATACCCTAAAGGTCCATTTACTTAGTGATATTGACCGTAGGAAAAAGGAGTCCGTGATATATTGTCAGGTTGATAAGGCCGACATAATTATACATCCATATTGCAATTTTGATATTGATCAGTGGTTGGTCCATAAAATCTCAAAGTACTTTATTCTCAATTTATTATTTTAAGATGCAATTCGATTGCCTAATTGACTGGAAAGCTAACAATTTGATAGAATATGCCCTGGGAAAATAATGTTGAGTTTATAAGCACTTTAATTGACGAGAAATTGAAACAAAAGCAATTGATAAAAGGGGTTAAAAGCTGTATGAATTTATTTAAAATGTTTTCAATTATTAAACTATTGAAACTATTTATTGCATTTACTATTGGTTTTGATAAACTTTAATATGACTATAAATTTGTTGTTTTTTAATCATAATCTTAACGTTTTTATAAGAATTTGTTATTTGCCAATTATAAGAAGATTATGAACCGAATGGTTACGAAATTACATATGTGTATAGGCCTAAGTTATTTCTAAATGTATTTTTTTGGGTAAAATAACTATTATTTTCTATAATTATGTTTTATTATTAACTGTATTTTCTTGCAAAGTTATTTTTTTTTTGCTATATATAATGAAAACTCTTGATAATGAGTTAAGGTTTACATTTTCTATAAATAAAAGAATAGATTTGGTCAAATAATGTAAAAGCTATTGTTATATGCAATGAGGCGTGATGACACAATAATATCACAATTTATGCCACCTATTTCATATACATGTATGTCATTATATCCTCAAATAAGAAGATTGAAGAAGACTACAGATCGATTTAGCATATCGAATGTCAAATTCTTTGTCACAGCGAATTGTTTTTGCAGTAAATACTCAAAATCAAGCGGGGGTGTTCGGTGTTGCAAATGTTGATCAAGAGTTTATGTAGCGGGGGTATGAAGGATTATTGCAAGTTATTATTATGGCCAACATTTGCCTCTTAAGAAATCAGGTCCTAGGTATGCGGCGCCATCTTATATGACAAGTTTATGTCTATTTGAAACAATACAATATTTTCTTATCTTGTTCGAATATACAGGTTTGTATACTTCGGTGGTCTGAAACATTTTTATTCCTTGATATTGGTTCTCTATTTTAACGTTTAGCTAGAATCTATTATAGCCGCATTTATATTTATTTAGAGTGAAGTTTTGCTAATTTGTATTTCTGGTTTGAAGAATATAGATATATGAATCATCGTAATCCCACTGAATGTAACATAAAAGGAAAACATAATTTTAAGATTCTAATCGAATTCTTGTTCAATAAATATAAAATAATTATTCTTATGTTGAAGATTATTTGCGGTAAGTTTTTTAAATGACAAGTACTGATATCTTTCTGGTTCATTTTAGAAATACATTGTAAAACATAACCACCATTGATTGTATTTTCCATTAGAGTAAACACAACAGAAGAAACATTTTCTTATTATTTAAGAAACATTTTCTTCTTATTTAATTAACTATTGAAAATAAATTACATAAATCAATTAACAAGGCATCAAGTGTGAAATAAGGGGTTTCATGCATATAAGGTAAAGCTATATGTTAAAAGAAAAATCGTTTATTTATTATTATTCTTTAAGATCGTATTTCATAAAAAAAAAAGAAACAATTATTTTTATAAATCGAATTTATCAAAAGATTATCAAAGGATGCGATTTTACTTGAAAATCGAAAGAATATAAAAAGTTTCACATCAAATGCGTACTAAATTTTGTATCATTGGACCTATCATATAATCGATTTTGAATATATGTTTAGTTTGACAACTCGTCATATTTATCCAAGTGTTTAACATGAAAATGAATAACAAGGAGTTTTTACTTTACTGCTTAAGCTCAACAACGTGAAACACGGCATTGATGGGGTGTTAAATATGTGAATTGACATTTACAATGATAATAGGGGTATGTTTAATGAATAAATTGGGCATATGGTTGCATATATCTTGATGTGGGTGAATAGGGTGTCATTGATTGTTTTTCTGTATCGAAGGATCACCGTTTCAATTCAATGGAAACATAGGCAACCCGTATAAGAATCGAGCTAGCTAGTGTTGATTAGAAAAAAAAAACTGGTTTTGGTTAATTATTATGAAAATAACAACTTATATTTGTTGATGAATGTATGCTACATGTAGGTATAGGACCAAATCTACGATGCCAAAGAACAATGTGATTCAAAATCAAATAATATTAGGATTTTTATTTCCCTTCTATAATTTTGCTTATTGGTCAAAATATGTTCATCCTGATTTATCACACTTAAAACTTAAAATAATCTTTTGTTCTCAAATGAAGCTTCTTGGCTAATTCGACTTTCTCTCAAGAGTTCAAAGCTGAATTATGCGTTCGTTAATTTGACAGCGTCTAGACTTGAGCTGTCAAGCAATTTTCAAAGACACAAAGCACCTATGGCATTGGAAACCTTGAACCCTGCACCCTTGCACAGAACACCCATCCATATTCTAAATTGAACCCCATACCCCATACCCCATCCCAAGGTAACGATGTACCCTAGTGGTGCAAAAAATGCCTGGCCGCAGTGAAAACGGTTTCAAGTGTTCCTTGAAAACTCTTACAAACTCTTACTTAACGTTCGCTGCCTATTTTAAAAAGAAAGCCACGTTTTGTTTTTGGTTTCCCATAAGGAAAAAAAGTCACAAAAAGAAAAGCTCGAAAAAGCTTCATATGTTACCAAACCTTCATTCATGTTAGGGTCTTGAAGGTCTTAGGTCATTTTTGTACACCCAATAGAAGAGAGCTTTAATAATATCAAACCTAATATCCAAAGTAAATAACAAAGTTATAGTTTTCTACAACGGTTAGACTACAAGAACAGAAGTTTTTCTTTGTATTTTTATAGTGATTCATTGTGATCGAGATTCGTTAGGGATGTCTTAAAAAGGTTGCATCCCAAAGGAATTCTTCAAACATATGATACCATCTTTTAATTGAAATCGTAAACACCATCGCCGTGACACACAACGTATTGCGTCACAGTGACGTTATTCTGTGCTGTCGAAATTCCCAGGGCATCATCAGCCCCACGAAACCCTACCCGGCCAGTAACGTCCATATGACGTCACTGCTGACGTGGTATCAAAAGTCTCATATGTGGGTTCGTTATTTGGTCGCTTTTTGACGTGATATCGCGAGAACGTGACTGTTTAATAAATACATGTATGAAAGGTATCCGGTCGTCCTTTAAGTTCTTGATGGCGATCAAAAGTTCTTCTATAACGTCGGACATCGACGCGATGTCCTATCTACGTCCATAAGGAAAAGAGATGATTGAAAAACGTTCATCTGGCCGCGTACACGCAAAAAAGCTCGAAATTAATGCAAAAAAACTTCTTATGCGTGAACAAAAGGGACAAATTGCTATGGTTTATACATACAAAAGTGGCTTTTAAGATTTCGAGCTTTTCTGTTTGCGTGAAAGCCCCTTCATGGCCAACATTGTACATTTTCTCGACGTCGGGCCACTTCTTGTCAATCGGGAACCAGCTCAACAAAGAAAGGTGAAGAGGTCAGCCTATTCAACTAAGGTAACCGCAAACCCATCATATGTCCTAGGACAACCCGATACCCTTTGCCTTATGAACCCAATTTGAACAGTACCACACGAGCTGTTCCACACAAAAGCTGTTCCCCTGCAAATCCCAGCTGACTTGGAGATTTTGAGGAAATTCGTTCTCGCTTGGAGATCGTATCAGTTTGAGTAACACCTTTTTATGATAAGTTCTTTATTTTATGATAATAAATGAAATTTCAATGTTCAAAAGGGAGTATTTTGTTTTGTTCGTCTTTTTTAAGTTGTTTAGGGTGATTTAACAACTTTTTGAAAAAGGTGACGTGAGGTGCCCTTCCTAATTTGAAGCGATCAAATTGCGCAAACTGGCTCTTGTGATGTAATGAGCAAATTACGGGTTTCAATGTATTTTTGTGTATTTATTCTATTTACGAGGGGTGCCCATTAAAGAAGTCAAAGGTCTCCAGGGGGAGTTTAACTGTCACAGCTGAATATTGCAAAATGAAAACCGATGCTATGTTGATCAACGCAGAAGGGAGATGTAGAACATTATTGTGTAAAAACGGCGAATTTATTTAATTTTTGATTTATCCGATTCAAGATAAAACAAATACAGTTTCATTAACAAAAACTGATGAACGGAAACAGGTAAAACACAAAATGGTCAAAATGTTTCCTATCATGATTTCAACATAATCAAAATCTATATGTCAACTTTCTATACTTCAGGTCATAGAGACGCTATACGAGATCGATGGTAAAAAATATGGAAATTGATTTAAGTGCAATTAACGAATATGGAAAGTGGGCTTCTAATATGAGTCAATTGGAAAATTTACTATGTATTAATAAAAGTGCACTGGACTTTATGACCAATATCTACGATTTTGAAGGCGCTGTGACCGGGGCATTTTTTACCGTAAATGTTTTGACCGGAAACATGGTTTTACACATGACTTTCATATAATTCGAAGCCCGGATAAATCAAGTTGCTTGCTGTACAGTTATTAGATTTAATGAAAATATATGTTTATGTTAAAAGATTACAAACCATTTCTCTACAATATTTGCAAAGCGTAATTTACGAGTACACATCGTATAGCCTTTAAGTAAAACGTATCATGTATACGTTCTTATATTCACTATTGTCACATAACTTTTTACATACCCAACTCATATGTAAATGGAATGATTACAAAGTAATATTTCTATTGTTAAAATCGTTCTTTGCGAAAAAAGAATATACTGACATGTTCATGCATAAAATGGTGAGTAAATCATGAGAGCTGTTTCAAAAAATGAAAAGGAAATGATGTCAACATTTAATAAAACAACATATTTTTATCAGAAGAATGCCCAAGGGTTATTATCTTTGTTCTTTATCAAATATCAAAAACGTGCTGATATAAGTTTATTCACCATGAAAAGAATGTATCTTGTAATGTGATGTAAAGATATTTAAGGGCTTCGTCGTTTCGAATGACCGGGAGATATTATGTGCGGTCATATTTAAATTACAAACGTACCGGGTTGTGTGTATTGTGTTTCACTACGGATGGACACCTTCTGGTAAAGGGCTTGGTCAAATAATGATGTCAGCCCATAAAATTGAAAAGGTTTCTGCAAGAATGTTACAAATAAATAAATCAGATGCATGCATTACATCTTAATAGCATTGAATTTCATGATAGTGCTGTCACCGTCTCTTTTCGTGTGCATCTGCTGAATTGCTATGCTTTATGCACTGTGGCTATAGTGCTACTATGGCAAATAATTTCTGCTTACCCTTGCGACAAACTTCTGCGGATTTGTTACAAATTTCTCAGTACTTGTTATCCAATTCTGCTGAGCAGTTAAAGCAAATGCAGAATAATTTTATATTTCGTTTCAAAATTCGACATATTTTAGTTTTTAATTACCAACTATGTAAACAATTATAGTGAGATATCTAAACTTAAACAATATGTATGAAATGGACGTTATAACTAGGTACTACTCATGTATATATCAATTTGAATGGAATTCAATTAAAACACTCAAAAGGACATTAAAAAACACAATTTTGAGTCATGACACGAGAGAGTATCAAAAGATGTCCTGCAATACAGCTTCTTGACATATAATTATAATTTTTAATATCTTTTAATGTCTGAAATAAGAGTTGAAAGAAAGGGGCAAGCTACCCAATTGTGATGATAGGTTACCCTGTAGTACCGATCTTTTTTGGGGTGGTTACCCTTTAGTGAGGAGCTTTAATTTAGTTATGTCTTTGATTCAAAGTGATTTTTTCCGTGTTTTAAGGTGTCCATTAAACAAGGGATGGGTCGGGGCCAGATTTTAGGCCCCGGGGCCCCGTGACTTAAACCCCGCCCAGTTGCGGGGCCCCGTCGATAACCCGTTTATCAACGTTACACCGAGCCTTGACATAAACTATATTTTAAATTATAAGATTTCTTTGCCAGATCAGAATTGTGAATTCATGGAAAACACATTTATCCCATATCACTACATAGATAGATGTATAAAAAGGACGAATGTGAATAATTAATGTGTTGTCGAAAATAAAGGTCATTAAGGACGACGGGACCTCGGGGTCCAATTTCGCCCCGGGGCTGAACTTTCATCGACGGGGCCCCGGGGTTTCGGGGCCCCGACCGATCCCTACATTAAACCCAAAATTACCAGCTATATGACGGGCGGTCTGTCTATTATAATTTTTGGTAAACTAGTTATCTCGAGAACAGATATGCCAAGAGACCCGATATTGGGCTTAACATTATTTTTAGCCATGTAAATATGCGTTTTAATATTTCTGATCAGAAAAAGTAGTTGTCAAATTCGGCAATTTGTCCCCAAATATGAATCGTTATGAATCTTAGTTTACAAATGATGTTAGAACTAAAAGACGAGTCGTAGGGACATATGCTTCTTTATAGATAATTGCTTTTTATTTACGACAGAATTCCGTCAAGCAGGAAGTGGCGAAAATTACAAAATATTCCCCAAAATGATATCTGCTTTTCTTTGCATTTGGTAAAGGAAACTCACAAACACGCTCAGCTATTTAAACGCAACAAGCGTTTATGGGTTTCCAATAGACAACACACAGAAAAACCGGGTGTCTCATAAAAACCTCGAACAAATAAACTTCCCATAACAACAGGCACTGAGTCAGAAAGACATTAACGATATTCATTTCAGAGTAAAAACCAGTAAAAACCAATATACTTGCTATAAATGGGATCTTTTTCTATCAGCAGAAGTCTGTAACGGATCGGTACTAAAGGGTAACTTCGAGAAAATGGATCATCACAAGTGGGTAACAAATATTTCAAGTTTTACGTGTTTAAGTGCCTTTAAACATGTTGGGTTTTGTTAAAACTATATAAGATTCAATATTAGTATATTGCTTTGTCTCTCTATACCAAACAATCATAGTTTTGATAGTATATTCGCTCGCTACATGCTTTTAGGAAAAATATGGCGTTATCGTGCAAAAACTATGAGCAGCGCTTTCATTGAGTGTCAAAAGCTTGTGAAATGATTACTGGATAGATATTGTAAGAACAGGTTAAGTTTTTGTCGAGAAATAACTGGTTAGAATGGATAAATATGTAATTTTACCTAGAAATCGGTAGAATTGGGTAACGGGTAATGAGAACTTTGTATCAAATCCGCAGAAATTTGTCGCAAGGGTAAGCAGAAATTATTTGCCACAGTAGCACTATAGCCACAGTGTTATGGTTAACCCACCGAAATCAGATTCCGCTGGATTAACAATATTTTATACCATTTCATTTCAATTTTGCCACGGCTTTAGAAAATTACGCTGGTAGGTGACCGCATCAATACCATAAGAGTTGTATCGTTTATGTGTTGATATAATCATAGGGTCAAAACGGTATCCGCCCAAAAAGTCTCCGGCCAAAAAGTTTCCGGCCATAAAGTCTCCAAAAGTGACATTATGTGCCAAAAAGTCTCCAGCCAAAAAGTCTCCGGCCATAAAGTTTCCAGCCAAAAAGTCTCCAAAACTTATTAATGAGTCCAAGGATATATACTTGTTTATGAATGAATAATTCTTAGAATATATGTATTAGTACAATTGTATTAATAATGTACTGGTAATGTTCTATGATTAAGACTGCTCGTAGTAGATTCTCAATCTGATCTTCTTTAGTGTAATTTATAATTTGTACTGTTAAATGGTTTATTTCTGAATGGAATGTTATGTAAATTGGACATTGTGTTCCAATAAAATACGAGACCTAGATTACAAAACCATTTCATATAAATATAAAGTTGAAGCAGTTTCCTTTAAATCCAGGTTTGAAATTCATTTAGCTTGAATTCATATGACCGCATCCGATTCTCAAGTCTATTTCATCTGATTGTGAATGTAGACGATAAGCAAGAGTCTGATAACCTACTGTCTCAATACAAGTTGTAGTTGATGATAGATATATCCATGCATTTTATGAAAACGTAGAAATAAAAAGTAAAATAAAAACGTTTTTGCTCATTTAAAACATACAAGTGATTTATGATTAGAGACTTTTTGGCCGGACACTTTTTGGCACATACTGTCACTTTTGGAGACTTTATGGCTGGAAACTTTTTGGCCGGAGACTTTTTGGCTCGAGACTTTTTGGCACACCATGTCACTTTTAGAGACTTTATAGCCGGAAACTTTTTGGCCGGAGACTTTATGGGGTGGATTCGGTCAAAACGACGTTATAAGAGCGTTATAATATATATATATTTGAAAGAGCGTTATAAGTGTCCATTTGTCATACATATTAAGGATGCAGTCATCGGGCAGCGGCAAATTTGCCGCAGACCACATAATTTGGTATAAAATATCTGCAGCGTTGCGGCACACAATGCCGCACTGCAAACTTGACAATTCAGATATATCTGTTCTAAATTGACTCCATGTTTAATAAAATCCAGAGCCTCCTTTTCTACCAAACACTTTGTTTCAAAATATTGTAGAGTTTGGTAGCATATTGAAGTATGTCTTATATACATTTAGTTTGAAAAACACTTTTAAACTTAATTACAAAAACAGTCTCGTGTATTATTTTAATTGATTTATTTTAGCGGATAATGATAAGCTCGCGTTATACGCATATATGGTATATCTGTTGAATGCTAAAAACTCTGGGGTTTCTGATTTATTTTCTTAATTCATTAGTTTTCACTTTATAGTTGATTATTATATCATTAATAACAGTTTCCTACGCTTTTAACACATCAATATTCTACAAGCAACACTAGTTTGTATTCAAACAATCCATTGGTTTTCACGATGTTCCATTTAGCTTAACTACAAGTGTGTCCATTACGGGTCTCCCCAATACTTGCTATGAGTTCATAACTGCATGAAGATGTTCCTCCAGAGGTGTACCCTCTTCTTCTAAAACTTTTCTCCGACTTCTAAAATTGTTCTTTTGACTTCTGAAATAATTTTCCTCGATCGTGAGGTTCGGGGATATTTATAAGACACCAACCTTCTAATTACTTTACTAATTAGTAATCAAGAAATTACACGATTAAGCTACATAAAGACCAAGACAGTTAACACGACATTATACATTTTTGATATACTGTCTAAAGCTAACCTTAATTATAATTGCAATTGATGCAACTATATACTTTAAAAAAGACGATAAATGCAATCTCACCTATCGAACGAGTAAACACACTCATAAACTATAACAAAAGAGGGTCCGACGCTAAGTCGACGTCTTAACCATACATTTTAACAGTTCATAACTGCCAATTAAAAACAAATGGATAACGCGCAGACAAAGATTTTCTTTTTAATGAATAATAATTGCACCTAAAGTGCCTTTTTTCAAAATAAACATTTTATAATAATTTATAAATCAAATTTGAATAGAAATTATAAATAGTATATAGTCTTATATACAGCAAATGTATTGCAAAAGTAACGCTGCCTGTTGATATATGAAACAAAACATTCGCAATTCGACTTGATTTGAAATAAAAGTGAGTCAAATACGAATATTCATCAAGCGACTTCTCCTAAATGTTCAGACTCTTTGAGTTATTATTTGATTGATTCTTGACTCTTTCCGTGAAGTCACTAAAATAGAGACCAAAAGAGCGATTAACTCCTCATAAAACTCAATCTGTGGTTTAAAATCTATGCCTACAATTTTACTCAATCAGTTTGAAGACATACCAAACAAATCGAACCGATACTGCATATTGTAAACACCTCTTTTTAAAAAGTGGTTTTGTTCTAGGTGGTCTTAAAGAGGCCATTATTCAACCTCCCACAAAAAATCGAATCTCGATCAAAATATCTTTAAAAACTATCGTCCGGTATCCAATATTGCACTTCTATCTTAACTCGTAGAGAAAATAGTAGCCTACTGGTTAAATGAGCATATCGACGCGCACAGTCTATCAGAAAAAATCCAATCGGCATATCGCAAGTATCATGCCATAGAGTTGGCGCTTCTTAGGGAAAAAAATATACTAATAAGGCAATGAAAACGGGAAATTATGTGCTCTAGTTTTACATGACCTCAGTACTGCATTTGATACCATTAGTCATTCCCATTTGGTATTGCGTCTTTCAACACGCCACGGCATATTGGATAACACACCCGCCTGTATAAACTCGTGGTTATCAACACGCACACAAAGGGTCTCTGTTAATGGATTTTTACTCACCCTAGGCCCCGCTAGTAACGGGGTTCCTCAGGGTTGTGTCCCCGGACCCATCCTGCTCATCATGTTCATGGACCTAGTAGGTGTTATACTCTGAGAACATGGCATATCGCATCATACCTATACTGATGATACGCAAATGTATGTGTTCTTCGACGTGAATGACTCGGAGGGCGCCTTTGATTTACTTGTTAAGTTTGTACAAAAATTGAAGGAACGGATGTTTTGTAAATGTCTTAAAGCTGAAAAACGACAAAACCGAGATCAGTTTAATAGGTTCCAGACATTTTATGTCTAAATTGTATAAGTTTAGTATTCAACTTAGTTTAAACAATTTGTGTAATGTGTCATCAGTGCGTAACCTCGGTGTATTTTTTTATTTATATCTGTCCATGGAGACGTTTGTATAGGAAACAATGACAAATAACTGTTTTGAATTTGCGGTCTATAGCGAGTGTGCTCAAATACATGAAAGAGGACATGGCAAAGACTCTAAGTCTTCTGTATGGTGTAAACAAGCAACTCATAAAGAAAATCCAGCTTATTCAGAACTCAGCAGCCAGACTTATATCTAGGATATCACGACGAGTCAACTTAACTCTGATCCTTAAACACTTACTTTGGAAGGTCATTGAGGCTAGGACGCTAAATGTCTAAATGGCACAATTTTTTTTCTGAACTCCTTCTACAATATAAACCTAGGCGAGCATCTAGTCACTTATAACTAGTCATACTTCGGACTAAACCCAAGTTTAGTTAACGCGCATTCGAAGAATTTTCGCCTAAATTGTCGAACAAGCTACCACTACCACCAACATTAGAAAAACGCTGATCCGGTATTTAAGGCTAGAAAAGTCTGAAACGTATCTATTTATTGTATTTTATGCGTTTAATTTATCGTGAACTTTAATGTTTCACCATGCATTTTAGTTCTTTTTTACGAAAATAAAACGTGCATTGAGCGAGACTCGAAGTAGGAACCCCTTGCTCCTGAGGCAAGCATCATATCCATTGCACCACAGGGCGGTAATGATGACGGCGTAACCAATTATTAAAGCAATAATTATGGATAGATGTATTCCAAACATGGAATAGTGCCGCAGATCATAAATTATAAGTGCTTGGATGGATTTGGTGCCATTTTGGCACTTATTAAACTGAAAATTGCTTTGCATTATGTGTTGCAAAGAAAAGTGGAGTTGACGCAATTTGACGTTAAGTGGACGATAAGTCGATATAGTGAAAGCGTAAGGAAATATCACACTCTTGGTTTTTTCTTATATGTTCTTTATATACGTATGTAATAAAGATATATATTTAGTTAAGTAGTTTACATGTGTACGCTTTGAAATCTAATGATTATAAGCACATTATAAGGAACTTGAAATACATGGAATAATGAAATAAAATAACATTTATAAAATCAATTACCTAGCTCAATTTATTAGAATACACACTTGAATATTACATATTTAATGCCTTACTGGATTGAGATATACGCATTTTCAAGTTTATTCAAGTTTTGTTTCTCCAAAAATACCCAGAAGACTTTTCTAAACCATAGATACAGTGATACAATATCAAATTTTAAAGTCACACTTATCTAACCACAATACTGGAACACTTGAGCTAAAAGGTTATCTAGTAAACCCTATAAATGCATACAATTTTACTATACTTATGAGGCAATTGATTTTTTTGTACAAATCTAGCTTAGAACATAACTTTGCGTTCGCCGCAAACTAAAAATAAGAGTATTTGCCAATCGAAATAACTTTAATCAAATAGAGAGTTTGGGCAGATTGTGTCAATTCGATAAAAGTTTGTTTTGAGTATGTTTGGAGTTTGTGTATAACATTTAAGAGCCACGACAATGAACATTGCGGAAATAACAAAATAACAAAATAAACACATCTTAAATAGATTACCCAAGGTGTGATCCCGGAAGTACATTTTTGCCCAACCTCTCTATTTCAAGCATTTATCTTGTTTGATTCAATTTGATCATAAAATAAGAGAGGTTTGGTAGATTGTTTCAATTCGATAAAAGTTTGTGAAAAATAATGTTTTCGTGTTTGTAGATAACAATTAAGAGCCACCACCATGAACACTGCGTAAATAACAAAGTCAAGAAATCAAAAAACCTTAGTAGGATAACCAAAAGTGTCATTGCGGAAATACATTTTTGCCTAACCTCTCGATTAAAGTTTTATTTGAAAATTGTAAACTTGTAAAAAAACATTTGTAAACTGGGTCATCACGGCAGTTTAGCCAGTACATTTTAGTTTTGTTTACCTAGTCTTGGATGTGAACACACAGGAGATTAGTGAATCGCAATTAACCTCAGTCAGGTAACATAAGCATGAATGGTATGGGATGATTCACATAGAAAAATTAAATAACGTTTATTTTTCATTCTACAATTGCAATCAAACGTCATACTTAAAACTTCTCATGGTAGCAATCCGCTTTGCATTTAACCTTTATGTCGAATGTAAGCGTGACTACATTGTATTCCTGTGTTGAACTTTGCTCAAATTGAGTATGCATTCGAATGTGTTTTTTCAGTTTTAAGAAAACAATTCTTTTTGACCTACCGGTAAACTTGGTACTGTTAGAAACATTACAAGATGACGTTTAGTTTTATATAAATTTGAATAAAATCCTATCGTTGGAGCATTGCTTCAAGTACGATAGAAAAAAGAGTAAATGTTATTGCCATTCAACCAAAATATACAAATATATGAATGTTAAAGGTGTTTTTGTAAACAAAACGTTTTTGACCTACCAGTAAACTTGGTGCCATAGAAAACATGATAAGATGCAGTTTAATTTGATATCATTTCAAAAAAATCCATAAAAACATAATTTAAAAATTATATAAAAAAATAGTATTTTCGATTTTTAACCCTATATCTCATATAAATTAATGTATGGAAGTTTAGGGGGCTGTTTCGTTAACAAAATGTTTTGACCTACCACTAAACTTAATACGGTTGTAAACATAACGATATAAAGTTGAATTTTATATTATTTTAATATAATTCTATCGTGGGAACAATGCTTAAAAACTACTAGAAAATAGTAATTTTGCCATTTGATCAAATGTTGAATATCAGCTATCATGGAGATTTTTCGTTATGAAAATGACTTGACCTACCAGTGAACTCGGTATCGTTAGAAACATAATACTATGAAGATTTGTTTAATATCATTTTTTCAAAAAAAATCCTATCGTGGTAACATTACTTAGGGTATGGCCACACGGAGCAAACAGACCTTCAAACCAAGCTTTAAACCACTTAAGGTCGTGGCGGCAACTTACGTTTTACCGTGTATCCTATTTATTACGTAACAATGTACCGTCAGTGATGCAATTATCTTTTACTTTATAATCGAAATATCTTTTTGTTACGTCACAATCAGTTCCAAATATACTAACCTCTCTAAGCATGATTGAACGTTTTTAACTATTTTCTAATAATGAAATATCAGTTGGACCCATATTATTTAATGTAGCATGAAGATAATATTGTGGATTGCCACCGCGACATTGAGTGGTTTGAAGCTTGTGTAGATATAGTCTTATAATTTAACTATCTTCACAGTGTACTTCCGGTGCGTCGCTTGCCGAGTTGTTGTCTGAAGCCTGAACTTTAATAAAAGCATATAAGTAAGCTCAACGACTCTCATTCATATCTACATGGTGTCAGATGTATACTAATTAATTCAACATGGCAAATGCACTAAGACGACCAAACGAGCTCAGTTTTGAGGGGAATGTAGCAGAAAATTGAAGTCGAAATGGATTTTGACATTTACGTAGCCGCTGCACGTCCTGATGCCGACGCCAAGACAATCGCCTACACACTGTTAAACCTAGCAGGTGAGGAAGCAAT
>LQRL01052491.1:0-13039 GCA_001703475.1 Hydroides elegans | reverse complement strand
TACTTAATGGACCATCGCGCTATGCAGCTTTATTCCTCGCGCTAAGTGTGACCAAGATAATAGTTTGCATCCGCACTTGGTTGTCCTGCTGTTCATTTCTCAAATTTAGACTAGTAATGATTAATCTTAATGAACGTATATATTAAACTACCTCTCAAATTGCTTCAAACATTTATTATTCTCCAAAATGCAATTGAAATACGATAAAAATCTTCAAAAATGCAAAAATGTAATAATTTATGTTATCAATCACATATCATGCTTCGAATAATATCTATCTCATTATCTTTGGTATTCCTTTTATTGACAAACAAAGTTGTGAATCGACTGAGTATTGAAAAGATTATTAAACACTCATACATATCTGGGTACCTTGTTAAAATGCAATACGACACATTTTTGTGTTATTATATGACAATCTTTGTTTTTGTTTATAAATTTTTTATTTAACCTACAGTGTATAAGTTATTTTTCTTACAATACTAATACTCATAGCTATTGAGATGCATATCAACTGTGACTCTCCCATTAGTCATCATATAATTTTCTGAAACTCACAAAGACAATTCTCATTGATATTTGCCGACGTCTTCTCAAACCTGGATTTATTCCTACAAATGACATAATTAAATTGTTCTACCGCATTTCTTTCGAATTGAAGAAGAAACTCCTACACAGATTTATCTAATCAAAGGTAGTTCGTTGTTTTACAATTAGCTTGAAGGCTTGATGATGTTTTCTTTTGTGTTGTGTGCATCTTTATTGAAAATTAATTAATTGACAATAAATGTGAGTCATTTGTAAATTATGAATTTATCTCTTATTCAAAAAGAGGTGAAACATCTTATCATTATCGTTTTGCCCATAGAAAAGAGTTTTCTATACTTATATGTGTATGACTTAATCAACAGCCTAATGTAATTCTAATATGTTATTTTTTTAATATTTAGAAATATCCTTACCACTTGTTGTTAATTTGATATTCACATTTTGATATATTATATCCAAATATTCCGTAATCTACATAAGATATATCGCCTATTTCAGATACTTAATACATAGACATTTAGTTGAGTCCAAATTATATATATACATATATATATTTGCTTGCTTGGGTGAAAATCACACTGGGCAGTGTTAGACATCGTGCTTAATGTGGCCGGTAAAATAGTCCAGCTTTAGCACGCGGCTGTTCAGTTAATTACTCAAAATTAGTATAATATCCCTTAATAAAGGTATATAGTTTATAGTTATTCTCAAATTATTCAAAAGTACTTCAAGCAATCATTATTTTGTTATATAATGCAGTTCTTATACAAGCATAAAAAATGAGTAATATTTTACATTACCCATCATGTATAATTTATTTTGATATTGTTTTATATTATATTCTGATAGCATACGTTGTGTTAAAAAGCACTGGTAATCTACTTTATATTTAAAAGGTCATTGAAACACGTATAAATACACCCTGTCTAAAATAGTTTCTAAATATTCTAAAACCTCTTTCAATATAATGCAGTTGCAAATCAAACATGACTTCAGAATTCAGTTCGAGTATTAATTTATGATACTCATAAATCATTCCTTGGTATATTAAGACATGTATAAATAAGCAATAGTGCGTATTATTTTCTGATATGTTTTTCTCATATAATCTATTTTAGTATGTATTCTATAAGTATGTATGGGTGTTGTACTTTAAAAAGCAAACACGAAACGTCATTTATGATTCATATAAGATGTGACACTCTCATTAGTCATTATATAATTTTCTGAAACTCACAAAGGAAATTTATAATGACATTATTTGACGTCTTAGTAAAACTGGATTTATACATAATAGCAGCATAATGATGTTGTTCTACCGCACTCCTTTCGAACTTCCAAGAACCTCCTACACAAAATTAGCTGTACAAAGGTAATTTGCGGCTTTTATATAAAGCTTCAAAGCCTAATGATCTATCTTATAACACAGTTAGCCCCTTTCTGAACAATAAGGTGATGTAACTTAGTGAACCATTATATAATGTTGTTTAAATGTCTTATTTGAATACAGTAAATTATCTATAAAGACTGTGGTATAACAAAGAGAGTAAATTAATTCTATTTTTATATATATCAAACAGTATATGGATAAGGGTTCGATCAAAGCCTTATGAAAAGAACATATTATTCTTATAAAATTTAATAGAGATATAGATATATACTGCTTTTTAAACGGAAAAATTAAAACGAGTATATTTGAAATCATTTCTGACGATACATAAAGACATGGTTTCGGTTTAATTTGTTTTTCTTTTTGCAAATGAGAAGGTAAAACACAAAATTGAAAATAAATTCTAACTTTCAAATTCAAGAAATAAATGTTAAGCCATTGTTCGGAGAAGACCAATAACATATTGCGCCATTTGAATTGTTTGCAATTATTGAATGGTAATGGTTTTAATTTAAGTTTAAGTAAAATCTTCAAATCTAAAATCTTTTAAGTAAATCTTCAACTCACTAAACAGTATGACTAACGTCATCTACTGGGCACCTGAAATGAACAAATGTACCCTGACCATGTCCACCCTTTTCCCTTGGAAAACTATCACCATTTTACAATTATGCCTGAGTAATTATCTCGGTTGAGAACCAAGGAACGTGCTTGAGTCTATTATCAATATGCGGTGTTATTGTTACTCACTCAGGACCCCGTGGTGTACCAACAATGGTGTACCTGTACCAACAATTGTGTACCAACAATAACCTGTTTGACATTGGTATGTTGTGCAGATTATTGGTATTGGGGTTATTTCATAGATGAACAATACAGAGATTGTTTTTTATTTGAATAGAATGTGATAAAAGATAAAGCATTTAGGTAATTGTTATAACATATTTTTTAACAATGTACTTTCGGTAAATGTTTAGTTTTATTTGCATTTTTGCAATGACTATTAATAAATCACGAACGAACGAGTACGTAGCAGGGATTAGCACATTTGAGATAAAATATATTTATTAATATTAATTTTAATATACTCAAAAACATTGTCCTAGCTTAGCATGTTATCGACTCTATGCTTTACGTATGTTTAAGGTTGTCTTTAAAGCAATCACAAGACATATAATGGAACCATTGCTCATCTAAACATGTTGACGAGAATGAGAGTTGATAAGGAAACAATGTTCACGACCTATTTGGGGTTCACAGTAAGAACATAATTGAAAAACGATATTACCTATTTTCATCAAAGAAATGAATGCATTATTTCTTCCAGAAACAGAATATTGTAATTTCCTATTCGACATTTACAAGAGACAAATAGAACTCTAATTACTAAAAGAAAATACATAAAGATAAGAGCAACGAATGTATAGACAATGTATATGTTTGCCATTGGCGGTGCTTGTTGTGTTGGTGTACTTATCTTTACGAATTTTCTATTGGTGATTATAGTTTTTACAACACAACAAGCAACACCAATGAAGCATAAACAGTACGTCCTACACATTCGTTGCTTCATGACGTGAAAACTGCATTGAAAAGCGAAGCCAGTAATGTGTCAGGCAGTAATTACTCATTTATCACTCGGTGGTTTACCTGATGTTTACCATAACTAGTGTTACCGTATTTATGTAACTAGATTGCCCTACTTCCTTGTTAATGAATGTTACTTAGTTACCTCAATTAATGAAGCTCATTTATTCAAATCATTTCCTTTATAATTGCATTTTGTGATTGTTTTTTCCGTAGCATGGTTTTTATATGATTTTAATCGTAAAGGCAAAATTTGCAATAAATTATGGTTATGATTTATGTTTTTTATTATATATTTAATATTTATTTATAAGGAAATTTAAATTAAAATCATATTGTAAAACCACGCAAAGTGCAATGAAAAGTAAAAAGCCATGATCCGGAAATATGAATATCAGCTTGCGACAAAAAGGTTGTGATCAGTTTTTTAAAGACTGGATTTAAGATAATGCCAATAGTTTGGTATTGAGTAATGTTTTCTTACTTTCAATATCAATATTAAGAGGTATTGAATACCTTTGAATTGGTCATTTATATAAGGATTGGCAAGTAGCTAAAGACTGTCATCATAATGATTGCGTAAAATCATTTTAGTATATATCATGTATTTATAATATAACTGAAAATGAAAAAAAAACACATTGATAATTCAAATCAGTGCTTGCTGTGTATATTTTCAGAATTTTGATGAAAAATTCTTTATAGATAATACAAATAATAATAATAATATCATTTTTATAGTGTCATTTCCACTTGATTGGTCAGAACGATGTTCTAATTAAATCTCCAAAACATATTATCTTAATATTGCAACACCATAACATTTTCACATATGCTTTACCTAAACTTAAAAGTGTGTCAATGTTGCTGCTGGTGCTACCTCTAATTTGCACGAGACAAATTTGATATTCCTCAACTTCGTCTGAAACATTGAAATATTCAAAATCAAATGATGCTTTCTATGCAACAAGTCCATTAAGATATTTTGCCGAAATGCCTTATTCGAAAAAAATCAACGCCTCTGTTCTTATAGCGTTTATGGTTAGCTCTTATTCGTGATTGATTTAAAAGAAGAATAACATTCTATTCATAATTTAGTTCATCATCATATCACTCTTCTATATCCTGTTTAAAGGGTTTTAATAAGTATTTAATAAATTGGTCAAGCTATTACTATCATCATTATAATATTTCTAAGACTAAAAAAAGCCAAACACTAATTAACATCTTACGTCAATATCATCGGCTTTTGCTCTGACATACACGCTCCAATGGTAAACATCACAGCTATTTATTGGTTTGTAGCAAAATAAATACCAACCACTTGACGGGACAATCTCAGTATATTATTTCATGCTTGACGTTGTTTTTATAAAGAAAACATAAGACGCGTCACAGGGCTTTCCATCGTATATTTACGATGACGCAATAATTACGTCACAATGCTCATTTTCATACGTAAACGCATCTATTGCGTAATTTTTATTCTTTACGTTACCCTCCCGGGTGGCACGGGTTGGACGTTTTAAGTCAAGAGAATCCATATTGTTTTGTTTTGAACAGTGCGCTTGGTCTTATTAATCATTTCAAATTAAGAATATAAACACAAAAAGCATGAAATCATAATAATACTTCATGTTTTCAGGAAAATATCGTAAAATATTTGCCCTTCGGGAAACCGCCCGGGAGGGACCTCAGGCTCCGCGTTAGGCTCCGCCTTCGGTCTCTCCCTGATATAATATACACGATCCAATGGTAAATCACATCTATTTTGTGGTTTGTAGCAAAATTAATACCAACCACTTGCCGGGAAAATCTGAGATTATGTCAACAATATAATATACCAATTGATATATCAATCAACTACATGATTCATGATCATAGTTTAAAAAAACGTATAAGGCAATATTAAACTGCATCCTACATGTCTGCATGTAAGCAAATGTTCACAAATAAATCCATGTTTTAGAATTAAGTAACATATGCATACGTTTGAGAGAAAAGTGTTCAATATGTTATGATATATAGTTTTATTTGCAACATTGATATATTAATTATTGTAATCAAATGAATAATGGATAATTGAATCAAAGATAATTTATGCACATGCTTATTTCTTATATAATTCTGATCAAGGGTTTATTTTGCACACAGGTATCGAAATCAAAACACGCAAAAATGCTTTAAAATTTTGAGTATACACCAAGACGTCATGTATTGTAAACCGTACGGGACAAAAGGCAAATGTCGACGCTTTGCTGTAATTTAATTTTTATCATTTAAAAAAATGTATTTTATTAAAATAATTTAAATAAATGAGATATCAATTTTCCTCAATAGTATCCTCATTGAATTGGAAAAAAGCCGCATACATTGGATTAGAATTCGAAATCAACACTAATTGCCCCATGCACATTCATGTAAAAGTTTGTATGAATAATGGGTTAAGAAATAGGACTGGCAAATATAACAGTAGCTAAAATAGTCGCGTAGCTCAAAACATGGAGCTCAAATTTTGCAATTCATTTTTTCCCTGATCCTGTATCATACAAACCTAATTGCATGGGTTCATAGTAATAATCACAATATTTCCATTTATAATCATTATTAGATTCCATAGCTTTATCAATATCAAACAATATGATTTTACCGGTTTTAGATATCATAGATTCAATATATATGAAAATAAAACAAATCTATTAATTTAATGATGCTGATTTATAAAATGTCATATATCTAATTATTATCTGATGTCTTTTACACTACAAAATAAAAATAATAAAATAAGATTTTCAAAATGAACATTCAATTGAATTTAGAGAATAAAACCATGCAAAACTTATCTCCTCAAATTTGTTTGTTAACTTTAAAGTACAGATGACAGTTATTGACACTTATGTGCCAAAGGCAGAATAAATGTAACCCACGCAATATTTTTACAAATTTCCATGTGTGCTTCCCTGTTGATGCATATAATTTTATATAAGAGTTAACATGTTCGAAAACAGCTTCATGGGTAAAGTGCTACTTAATAAGTATTCAAATCACGCTGACCTTTTCGAATTGATTCGTTTTAAAGGTTCTTAAATGTTAAGCATTGTTCTTTTCTATCAATGTTGTTCGCCCTATTATTTTGCTCTCCTTATATTACGGCTGTTGAGAATTTCATTGTTGTGAAGATATTTATACCGACGTAAATGTATTTGAATGTGCCATCTTTTCATTGTCTTCAGAAATATAAATAATTAACACGCTTTGTTTTTATGTAAGTGAACGATATATAACGATGCATTTTTCATAGAAGAGAGATATGATCAGTTCAAACCTATCAAAGCGTGCACACAAACTAATCTTGCCTTCAAGTCCACATCGTGTGCGCTAGCCTAGGGTCATCTTGAGTTCAGGGGGGGTTTGGGATGCATCATACCTAATTGTGTACGGAGAAGCAACTGAGCACAATTATGTGACCGTTCGCTTATCATAATTTGAACACTTGCTCATAAAATAGACGTATCTTTCATATAGTCATCCATTTGCATTGAGATTTTTCTTAAGTAGTTTGATTTTTTTCTGGAATGCAATATATATGTGATCTATACTAATGAAAACATACTATACTCTGTAGAAATTGTTGAATGTAGCTGTACATTTAATCGAAAGCGTTTAAAATGTTATTAATTTATAACATATTTTTACTTTACGCCTATGCTTAATTAGTTCACCCATTTACAGAAGTTCAATTTAGCAATAACTTGATCTGCTACATTTTCAGAAAGACATATAACTCATTTATTACTCATGCTCTATTCATTACGATTTTTATGAGATAATATGAATTATTTGCTCTTCCTACATATGCATAAAAACTGCAGTCAGAAAATTAAGTATAACTCACCTACGTACAAAGTCATGCGTTTTGCAGAGGGTACTCACAAATATTTAACATTTTAAGATATATTGAGCAAAATTTCAAGCAAATGAAATCAAAATATATTTTTATGAAGTAAATATTGTATTCGGCTACACATTTTGTGAAAGGTCTCTTATTCACTTTGCCTTCGAAAAAAGTCAATCATGAAACGGAAACCATGCGTATACTTAAATTAAAGATATAATTAATAAATTAAATGCCTCTTAATAACAAATTAATAAATTCGATTGTTGAACAGATCGATTTTGATTTCCGTTTTCAACGAATGATGTTTGAGGTTGTTTGCGACAAAAATATATGCTGCATCATATGTTGTGATCAGTTATCAGAATTATGATATATCTAAAATCAGTTTGTAGTTTCTGGTCGAGCAATGCTCGTATTATTTAAATTCACCATAATATCATGTTTCAAAATGCCCGTTCAGATCTTCATAATTAATTATGTATATTCTGCATTATATTAATAATATGAAACAGATGACATATACGTAATGCATGAACAGGTTCTAGATTAAAAGCATCGGCGCCATACGTGTAATAGTTTACTTAATTGTATGTAAAATACATACTGAATGCCATATAGCATTTTCTTACCACATCACACGCACCATATTTGTAAAATATATATTCACATTATAGTTAAAAGTGGAATCTTTTTCAAACTAGGGTGGTTCATGGGGTTAATCGGGTTCATAGGGCAGTTTCTCTTAAACGTTGTTCTACTGTTTATTTCCATGAATGTGATTGAATACACTGCAACTTCGTTCGGTTAAGTAATTTTTTTTATAAGTAAAACTGTTATTAACAGCTAAAATGTATCATCATTCAAATATATTGAAACAATAATTACAATTTATAATATCTAATCAAGTATTGGTTATGTTTCATTAAAGATGATGTAATACCTTGAATACTTTAAACTTAAATGTCGAAAGTGTTTTTTATACTCATAAATATGATATTAATGCTAAGAAAAATGTACTTCCATTTTTATTTCATCAGAGCTTTGTGTTCATTGTGATTTAATGAAAAGGTGTTGTCTGGATAGTTTGTTCAATATTCATATTGAGTTGTGTTTAACATGGTTTCATAACCTGGCATCGACGAATCCTCGGGCACTTTGCAAGCAACAAGCTTGGCATTTTTCACTTTTGTCTGTAACAAAAGAAAACAGTAATGCAACTTTGGTAATTTTGTGTGTTGTACTAATTAATGTGAAATAATGGATACCAGTATTGTTATAGTATTATATTATATTGGCTTATATAAAGAAAAACGTTAAATTAGTACTTTACTAGTGCATATTTCATTCGATCATTGAAATGCATATACATAGAGGTGCCTTTTAGCTTGATATGCTGTTTGCAAATTTCAAAATATGTTAATGTCCTCATACTATAAATAAAGAAACCAAAAAATATGTGAAAATGTTATGTATTGTAAAGCGTTATATTTGAAAAAGCAAGAATCAAATTATGCTCTGCCTTTGAATTTTAACCCCTTATTTTCTTTTCTAGAACAAAGCTTATGCTCTGACTGAAAAGTGCACAAAAATTGTATCAAATAAACTTACCTTAGTTTTACCTCCCACAGGACTGACCTGAACCAACCATCGATACACATCACATTGCCCAAATTGTCCGCGTGGTGTGTAGCAGAACTTATTCCATCCCGTATTGTTTATAGCCTGATCAAATTTAAAAAGTAATTTTCAAAGGCCGTTATATAGTTGTTTCCTATTTAAATATCATTCAATGTCATGCAAGGAAAACCCATGATTTTATTATATAAATGAAACGATATCACATTTTAAGAGTCAAAACTATTGAAAATTAAAAATATATTTTTTTCAAATGTCACTACAAAATATTCATTTGCAGAATTCCTGTCTAGCACAAAAAAATATATAAAATGTTGCGACAAAAAATACCTCAGTATGCAGGAATTTAGGACAATTATGCGATTCAAGGGTAAAAATAATAGCTTGGCTTCCATGCACATTCAAGCATAGCCTGTACGGGTAATAGGTCTGTTGGAAACGGTTATTTTGAGAATAAAAAGCATCAACAATAAGGAGAAACGGGATTTTATTCACACCGCAATCAAGATTGCTTCCAGATCCTGTGAAAACGATGAAAAATATAATATATATCTACACGAACACGCCTTTTATGTTATACAATGTTTTTTTATATAAATTAATCACGGCGTTAGCCTTAATATTATAATTAAATTGCGTTTCATTTCTTCATGAAAGTTCCATATTTTTTGCATTTGTGCTTTTTTTTCAGGAAAGTGTTCTAGATTTAGTTAGCTATGTTAAAAAGATGCAGATTGCACAAATTAATTATCATCCCTTTGACAACAAATATTGATCGACTATGACAAAAGGTTAACTTAGTCAAAAATCATAAAATTGAATTTTACGTAGAAATCTATATGTATACACAATTGTCAATAGAAATTTTGTGCGCTTAGATTTGAGGACATGGTGCACGGGAGCGAAATATTGAATAAAATTAACTTTACATTATACGCAAAGCAATTAGTTAATATATTCATCATAATCATTTGATATTGTTTGCAAGATTCTTGTTTTTTTTATATTGGATAAACGTTACCTAAAAGAGCGTTCTTTGTGTTCAATATTTTCTTAACGCATCCTTCTTTGTATTCAAAACAAGCCAGATTCTTGAAATTGAGTTTCACTTTTGTGCTGCCAGCTGGACAAGAATAGCAATCTGTAAAAAAGTTAAAAGTATTGATTGAATTTTATTATGAAAACAACAGTATCATCGCTATCATCGTTCGTTCCTTAAAAAGTGTTTTGTCTCAGAATAGTTATCTTGATATTTTATTAAAATATGAATTGTTGCGATGCAAATGGGCTAGTTCAAATGAAAATGTGCGTTCAATGTGACGTAATTATTGCGTCATCGGGAAAATACGGCAAGTGGAAAACCCTATGACGCGTCTTATGTTTTCCTTTATAAAAACAACGTCGAGCATGAAATAAACTACATCGAGGTTTGAAAAAATCTAAAAACAGGAAAAAAATAATTCACTTACATGCTAGAGTCAGCACTGCTACTAGAAAAACAAGTGTTTTCAAAACAGCCATGTTCCTTTCAAAAAACGATACGTTATACAATGTGATGTATGTCTCATATCTTCTTATACGAAAATTGAATGAATCGAAAATGATTCTACTCTTATTAAAATATATATTTTTCAAAGGTTAAGAACAACGTTTAAAAGGTTGATCATTATTTATGTTACCAAGTGTCAGACGTTTATCATAACTAAAGGTCAATCTTGAAGTTTGCACATAACTAAAGCGCTTTTAGTCGATAGCATTGAGCCAAGCGAACTTTAAGACAAGAAAAAAGTCAATGCTTATTTTTATAGGGTATGAACCTAATATATTCATGACATTTATACCATTTAATGTTCATAGATAATTCTAATTTGGCATATATGAAAATGAGAGAAGTTCAAAGTGGCGGCATGAATCCTACAGAGTTGCGTAATTGGTTTCATACAAAAGGTCAGTGTTTATTTTTGATTGAGTATAAACATAATGTACGGATAACATTTATATTATTTAATGTCCAGAAATATTACCTTAGTGTCATAAATGACATCAAACCAGTTCAGAATGACGTCAAGATTCTTTAAAAGGATTTTGCAAAGTTTTGAATGGTTTCATAAATTAGTATTAATGTCTATTCTTCACTGAGTATGAAAATAATGTTTGTTTGGCATTTATACTTTTCATTTTTTCCTGTAAACAATCGAAAAAATCAAAATTTTAAATCTCTCAAAAAATCAGTAATGCAGTTCATAGAAAGGTTTTTGTAAAGCTGTGTTAGTGGTTGAATAGAAACTTTTTGTTAGAGTATGAGCATGATGTATGAATGGTGTGTAGTGACATTTTATTGTACCAATTTATCGTTTTATATGCCATTAAGAAGTTTTCAGAATGGCGGCATGAATCGTAAATTGGACTTTAAGTTTTTTTATTTGTTTCATTTAAAAACTACACGCATTTATAGTGGGTCAATAAACGTCAAGGCCATACATATATGATGTTTACGGTGAAAAACATTGTGAATTAAGGTGACTTACATCGGTCATATTTTGTAATTGATGAATGCCACGCATAAATTATGTAAAATAGCACGTAATATATTCAATTAAACATTTTTTCTGTCACAGATGTGGTTATATTTTTCAAAACATTATTCAAATTTTAAAAAACATTTTGTCAGAAAATGAACTAATGCCAATAACATGTTTGCATACCTTTTTTACAATAACATACACACATTATGACATTAAATGAATAGAACATGTGGTGAAGTGAATGTACATAATAGTCCTATTAAACTATACCCTAAGATAAAACAAATGAAAAAGTCTAGTACATTAACATATTTTTAGTCCAAAATATCTTCTCTTTTAAATTAACAAATCAAGTTATTTTTGGCCATTCGAATTGCATTTCAACATGTCCTTGTACATTGGTATTACTTGATACATCAGAGCTACTCACGACAATATCTGATGCGAGGTATGGTTTAAATTCTTCAGTGTCATAAAATTTAGGTTTTCTTTGCCATTTGTTACCATAAATTTGACATATGTTGATAATGACTTATGCAATGACAAAATATGTTGCTCATGTTGACAATTTATAAATATACATTAAATATAAGGATATTTATCTTACTTGAGAAGAATATACACTTAACATCAATGTATAATTTTAAACTAGAACAATAAATGTGACAAATGCGAATGGACAGTAAAATCACACACTTTCAACGAAAAACTGTCTTCCTCTTGTACAATAACAAATAGACTTCTCTTTGGTCTAGCACATTGCATTTCAACATAGCCGTTTCCATTGGTATTACTCGATACATCGGAGCCACACTCAACTAGATCTGATGCGAGGGCGGGGTTGAAATTTGTAAGTGACAGGAAAATTGAAAAAGGCCTTATATTTTGGATTTCTCTTCTAAGTGTAGACATAAAGGCAATATCTGTCACGATGACCTGCAATCATATGATTCATATATGTAATTAGATAATTGTTTGATAATAGTTATTTTTAAGCCAATAATTCATAATATAGAATAAACATTTTGAATAGATACGACAAAATTTCGTTTCACACCATACACGTTGTAAATAAATAGTGATAAGTATAATGTAAGACGTCCTTATACATAAATCGTTTATTGTGACCATACCCTTTTGGGTAGTTGAACCGCCTACCAAGGTAATTTATCACCATTAATTGGCACCGTTTTTTCATATATGTTTCAGCGCTGAGATATGATCATATACTATATACTTGTATAAGATATATACCATACCTTCACAGGTAGTGAAACCGCCCAATATATCACCACTACCTGACACGGACGCACATCCCCACATCGCGTCTCTAAGCTAGTTTAACTTTAAATATGTTCAGCGCTTAGATCTGATCATATAACCTATATAAGAGATATACCATACCTTCATGGGTAGTTGAACCGCCCACCATGGTAATATAGCATCACTACCTGG
>LQRL01052474.1:10118-23179 GCA_001703475.1 Hydroides elegans | reverse complement strand
GGTTTTTTTTTTTTTTTTTTTTTTTTTTTTTTTGTGTTTTAAAAATACTTCATTGTAATTATCATTATTATATATCACTGTTATAGTCTTTAACTAAGCGCTAATAAATGTGTTACATTTGAAATATTGAAAAAAAAAAATAACACAATAATTTAGATATCACAGAGTATTTAGATTTTTGAAACTCAAAATAAGTATATGTACTCATATTGTGACCACTTCATAGTGTAAACCTTAAGGTCTAAACCGGTCGCTCCACATAAATAAAATGTAAAACAGTCTTATTCTTGAGATGCCCTGTTCCCTCAACTTTTTAGGCCCCAACCCCAAAGGTTGGGGGCCTATAGATTCGGGGTGTCCTTCCGTCCGTCCGTCCGTCCGTCCGTCTGTCCGTCCGTCCGTCTGTCCGTCATCGATTCTTTTCCAGGCTGTATCTTTGTAACGAATGGTCGTAGAGACCTGGGAATAGGCTCATATGAAAGGTCTTGGCCTGTAGATGTGCCTTTTGAAAGTTTTGGCCAGATTCGGCCACCGGAAATGGCCGAATTCGGCCAAAATGTCCAAAATAGCGGTTTTTCGGAACTTTAGCTTTTCCAGGCTGTTTCTTTGCAACGAATGGTCGTAGAGACCTATGAATAGGCTCAAATGAAATGTCTTGGCCTGTAGATGTGCCTTTTGAAAGTTTTGGCCAGATTCGGCCACCGGAAATGGCCGAATTTGGCCAAAATGTCCAAAATAGCGGTTTTTCGGAACTTGAGCTTTTCCAGGCTGTTTCCAGGCAACCAAAGAGGGCCGAATTTGGCCAAAATGTCCAAAAAAGCTGTTTTTTTCGAAACACGAGCCTTTCCAGGCTATTTCTTTGCAATGGATGGTCGTAGAGACCTGTGAATATGCTCAAATGAAAGGTCTTGGCCTGTAGATGTGCCTTTTAAAAGTTTTGGCCAAATTCGGCCATTTCTGGTGGCCGAATTTGGCCAAAATGTCCAAAATAGTGGTTTTTCCAGGCTGTTTCTTTGCAACGGATGGTCGTAGAGACCTGGAAATAGACTGATATGAAAGGTCTTGGTGTATAGATGTGCCTTTTGACAGTTGCGGCCACCGGAGGTCGGCCAAAATTGTCCAAAAGCTTTGAATTTCCAAAACACGGGCATATACGAGATAGTCAATACCCCTTCGAATTGGGGGGCGGTTGGGGCCTTTTCGTGTTTCACAAATACTTCCTTGTTTTTTTTTGGTATACCTAAAGGAACAAAACAGCGCGCGCCAGGGCCGTATGAGAGAATACATCGAGCATGGCCTGTGCAAACCCGGGAGGAGGAGGGAATAGTGGTGACGACCCAAACGACCCCTTTGATCCGCCGCAGACGCCGCGTATGGTTCTAAAAGATAGTGATAGTGGCGAAGAGTTGACGCCAGACACTGAGCAACATGTGGCTGAAGAAACTGACGGCGTCTTTAGGTGAGAGGTTTATTTATTTATTTTTTATTTTTTTTTGCAAAAAAAAATAATCAAACAAACAAAACCTGGTTATTCCGTGTTGCTGCCCGACAGCGAGGATTTGTGATGGTTGGGTTGATTTAGAGTTTCTTGATGTTAGTGATTTTGTGGACATGTAGCTGCTGATATAAAATATCTAGTGACTTTTTGTGGGCTATGGCAATATTTTATAGAGTTGTATACTTACGGGAGTAAAGCTGTTTATTAATATTTCTGGTATGTATGTATAATTTGTGTTTATTTTACATTTTAGGAATTTCGTGTACCACATGCTCAACAACGAGCGGAGTCAACATGACGCAGACGACACTCCCAATCTTCCCGAACTCACTGCCTTCCACGACCCGCCTTTCGCGTGAGTACTAATTTTTAAACCGAGACGAGTATCTTACTAGTAGATTTTGTTATTAATTAGTTTTTTTCTTTGATTTATTCACTTGTTTTATTCTTGAATACAAGCTAATCTTCTCGACGCCATATGGTAGACGAAGAGGCTAAATGTACCGCCCTTAATAAATGCACTAATAAAAGCATTCATTCACTTAAGATATATGACTTAATTTCTCTATTTTGGAAACCAGTGAAGCGGCGCAAATCGGGCGACAGTTGGCTGTGATTGGTGACGACATCAACAGCCGCTACGAAACCAGTTTCAATCACATGATCAACACTTTGAATCTCACACCAGAAACTGCCTATGAAGCGTTTGCCGGAGTAGCTAGGAAGTGAGTGTATACATAATTATGTGTCAAGCTAAGTCTTAATGACGTAAGGTGACGCTGTGGTATATTGTTCTTATTCATAAGGATGTTATTATGAATTGAAAATGAAAGGTATAGTGATAGAATCAGTAGGAATTTCGGAATCTATAGTTCCTCTCTATAAATTAACGGTCTATGGTACTAAAACGAAAATTGCCCCGACACATGCAGAATTATTACAGAACGCTAAAATTGCCTCTCTATAAAATACGTAAATGTTTTGAAAATAATATGACCCCTATACCTTGTGTCTCGACCAACAGGTTATTCTGCGATGGCAGAATATAAAACCCATAATGACCCATTATCTCTTAAATCCCCTTATTAGGTTATTCCGCGATGGCAGCATCAGCTGGGGCCGCGTGATCACCTTGCTCTGCTTCGGCTACCGCATGGCGGTCACCGTTATTCGCAAAGGCATTCGCGGCTTCTTCTCTAATATCGTCACTTTCATGGCTCGTTTTATTGTCACAGAGAAAATTGCAAAATGGATCGCCGACCAAGGAGGATGGGTGAGTCTGGAAAGGTTTTGAGAGAGTGGTTGGCATTGAAGTTTTTGGAGCGGTGGGTGGGGAAGGGTGTTTTAAAAAATGGATCGCGCCGAGCAGGGAGGATGGGTGAGTGTGGATAGTGGAAGAGTTGTTGGGATTTTTCAGTTTTTGGGTGGAGAGGTGAGGAAAGGTAGGATTTGTGATGTTGATGCCCAATTTACTTGCGTATATATACAAGGTATACCTTAAATTTGTCTTATTATCGACCACTTTGGCTACTTACCAGGTAATCATGAACAATTTAATTATCAAAAATAATAATATCAAATATATCCAAAAAACATTTGCCTATTTCACGATAGTTTCACTGACAACTAATATAAGACCTAACTAATGGTGTTATTTCGGTTTGAACGAGTGAAGCTTTGACTGCTGCATTGAAGCAAATGCCCCTATTAATGAGAACCCATTCAAACAGTTATTGCATTGAATCACATCATTCCGTTTTCTGATTGCTCTATATACGAAAAACATTTTTACTCAAGCTTACTTTGTTTTAACAATTTTCTGCTTGAGCAAAATGCATTTGATATGTATACCTATTCTTTTTAATAGTTTTGTTTTCGTTTACAATAAATGCACTTGTAGTATTAAATAGTCTTTTAAGACCTGATTTGTTGTATTTTGATAGCTCCATATGCCTTATAAAAATAACTTTAAATCGTAAAGTTATTTTGAATGATCTCAATAAAATCTTTGAAATGTTTTATATCTTTTATGCATAGTAGTTATCATTTATTAGTACTGTAACCGTTTCATAATGTTTGTAAACATGTTCATTTCTTTATGTATCGTTTTCAAAAACGCAGAATAGAGTGCTGTGCCTCATTCGTGAGTGTGTTTCAAGGTTTATTGTTTAAAACCAATTAAATCATGCTTTATATGTACAAAATATGCTCATACAACTATTCTTTATTGTGTTCCTCTTTTCCCATAAACTCCAGAAAGCAGCGCTACGCTACATTCCTGAGTCCGTGGGCTGGCCGACGATCGGAGCCATCTTCGGCGTGGCAGCCTTATCCGTCATCTGTGCTATCTACTTCTCGTCGAGAAAATGACACAAGTCACGTGATCATATCCTTCAATATAAAGAGGAGGAGAGAAGGTGTCTTATGCCAATCAATCAGCATGTCAATCCATCCCGAAACCCCCGCCCGAATTGCGACCCGTATCGTTCATGAAACCGAGCGATTAAGGTGATTTGATGAATTGTGTGATTTACAAAAAAAAGATTCATTTGTAGTACAAAATTGTCCAATTCGCGAAAAAGATACAATGTTTGTGAATAACCCATAACAGCACATATACTTATACCATGTCTTATGTTAAGATTTGGCATATGCATATTTATTTACGTTTTCGATTGTTTATTTAGGAAATTTAAACATCGATATTTTATATGCTGGCCATGTAATTAAAATGATTACGTCGTCTTGTAGAAAATGATGTTTACCTTCGACTTGTATTTCATTAAAATATAGAAGAAAATAAGAGACCCATTCAAGAAATTTTACTCCTTTATAAGTTATTGTTTGCCGAATATTTGTCACAGTATATGAACATTATATATTCTCAGAAAAACAAATGCTTATAACATGGATAATAACTTGCTTGTGATTTAATATGTTAATTCTGCAATAACGTTTAATGTCGTCATTCTAATACTTATGTCGTTAGTTCTAATTAAGGTCCGTGTTTATAATCTGATACTCGGAGCATAAAAGATGCATATTTAAAGCCATAATAAGATAAATAAAGGCAATAATTCTGTTTTTATATATCGATTGCGACGTCAAAAAATCATTTTGTCTAGTCGCAGTTCCCGATTGTTGTTTTTTTTTATAAAAAATAGTTTGAGGCAAGATTGTAAGCTAGTCATAACTGCGTTAAATATATGTATGAATTAATGTCCAAAATTTTCGCTTTGCTGTGACATCTCACTTCATTGGATTTTTCTGCATATCATTATTCAAAAATCAAAAACTCCCACATTTTATAGTCTTCCAGGGTTTCAAGTCTCAATCGAAAAACCCCAAATACCCCAAAAACCCCAAATTTGTCTTTATTTTTTTAGAGGACCCCAAAAAATATTTGAAAACCCCAAAAACCCCAAATAAACCCCAAATTTTTATTTTAGTACAAAACCCCCTTTTAATTTCGTGATTTTTATCATATTTTTAAATACATTTTTACCCGATGAGAATTCTGAGGGCAAAATAGCACTCCTTTGGCTTGGTTTTTAATAACTTTCCAAATTGAAACACGCTACGTGACTTTAAAACTTCTCTATCATCAAAGGTTGTATCTAAAAATAAGCGAAAAACTTTGCAAATGTTCTATTATGATACTCATGTATCAATCGAAGATGTATGCTTTGTATTATGATATAAGATATAGAATGGGGTGCTGATATGGTTTATACTCTATACACCAATGGATTTATCGACACATTGGGCACTATTCCTCTTCGAATTTCGTTTCATCTTTGCACAATTGGAAAAAACATAGGTTGATGCTGTGCGTAGGCGTATTATTTTTCGAAAAATCAAAAAACATGGAATTTTGGCGAATTTTCGAAAAAAGGTGATTTTGGACTTTTTGGACTTTTGCGAAAGATTCCGCGTATATCGCCATGATGTTAGGACTACGTTGTGAGGACGAATATGCCAGAATCTACTGATATTTCGATATAACGATTTTTGATTATTAATCATACACAATACAAGTACCGGTACAAGTACGGTACTATTCAACAGGGTGACTAGCGTCAGGTAAAATCAGGGAATTTCTAAATCCCGTTTTCAAATCAGGGTTAATTCGGGAAAATGGACCTTTTTGGAAAAAAAAAACAGAAAAAAACAGGGAATTTCATTATCAATAAGGTGTAAAAATGGTTATAGTATTTATTTGTTATTTTCTAATATTTCTAAAAAAAATTGCTCGCACCCTTCGGCGCACGCATACTGTAAACTGTCTTTAAAAAGATTTGGCTCGCGCCTTCGGCGCATAAATATTGACAAAATAAAGATTTGTTTTTTATTAAATGCCATGTTGGATTGGGCCAGTATCAATCTTAGATCAGGGAAAGCAATCTGGTAAAATCAGGGAATTCAAAACTGACTGGTTACCCTGTATAAAGAGTGGCAAAAGTGCTTAAGATACAATTGGTCAAGTTATTAAATTATAGTTTATATTTTATTTTGCAATGTTTTTTTTTTTTGGAAAATTCCTGTTTTTGTGTATAATTCATGAACTATGTTGGTTAGTTTCAATAGATAGTTGCAAATTGTATACTGATAGAATATTTGATAGACTATTTGATGAAACCTATCTCAGATTTTTCTGAGTGGGGTTTGTGCGTTTTAAATACATATCAGGGTTTTCGATCATTTTGGTTCATTTTCTTATAAGGTAATTTCACTCTCCGAAATGTGTAACTTTTATATTTTTTGCTATTACCCCCTCTTCATCATAAATAAATAACCCCTAAAAATGACCCCAAATTCGTCTTTATTTTTAAATTTGGACCCCAAATAAAACCCCAAATTTTTTTCGGGAGCACTTGAAACCCTGAGTCTTCTCTTTTGCATTTTCATGAGCGATCGGAAAATAACAGGATTATCCTATAGGCTGCTATTTTTCTTTACCATTAATAGCCACATTTTCTAGGAAATTTAAAATGTCTAAAAATATCATGTATAGAATGAATTCAATCGTAAAGTTTTTTGCAACGATTGTCAAATGTTTATTCTGTTTCAATCAGTCTGTGAAAGTGTGTAAAGTATAAGTTTTTAATCGCTGTAAAATGAAATACAAGTGTATTTACACCAAACATATAACATTGCATATTAGTGCATATATATCTTAGTATTGTTGCATTTTGTTTGAGAGTAGCCACCTAGCAAGTACCTTGGCTAAGCACGGAATAGATAACAATTTATTTTATTTCGAATACATAATAGTCAGCATTTTTTACAATCAGGATCTATTGCATTTGATATATAAAAGACTTTTAATTTCTAAAGTTTGCAGTCTTTTTTGGAAAAGTTATATTTTCAATGTTTTAATGCTCTTGTTTTTCTTTAAAAAAACAACAACAATCATGGAACGCAAATTATTGATTTAAGAATTATCATTTTGGTCCTTCAGTTTTAAATTGTAACCACTCATTTAAACACTGCCATAGTTTTGAATCTCAAAACCAATCATAGTTTTCCATAGAATGTATATCCAGAATTGTTTGAAAAATAACGATTAATGTTAAAAACTACAAAAAAGTCTTTGTAAATTGATTGATTTGTCCTGAATCACAAAAAAAATTGTGTTGAACTGATTACTTCGTTTTCCTTGACCCAAAATATTCAGATCATGTACATGAACCTTATCATGGGAATCGATTTTAATTTTACTGACTAGCTATTCATCGTGCCAATAAAATCCTTTGACTGTTTCTTATCTGCTCAAGAAAAAATACACCACAGTGAATCGGGAAAAAAATAATTAAGAGGGAGCCTTAATATGTTTTTTTTTTTCACTTACGTGTTCTTTACTAAAGTAAAAACGCATTTATTTTATACATTTGTTGTTATATACCTGTGTGCTTAAATTTAAATACTGTCGATTTGTGGATTTTCCGATGTCATGTTATTCGTATGAAAATGATGGTGTATCTGAAATTCGGGTTTATGTGCATCGGTTAAATCTTAGGATGTTAGTTGTTTCTAGTGATATTACAATGTATATGTATAAATGTTCATGTTTGTCTAAGCTTTTGTCCAAATGGTTGTCTTTTGTATTTATATAGAAAACGATTGTAGTTATAAAAAGGATCATTAGATAATAATTCAACGATAAATGATAGAGAGCTGTAAGCTATAATGGAAATGCTTATTAAACAATTTGAATTCTAGTAAAATTAATATTAGTTCTTATTAACAACAGATTGTGAATTAAACCTTAGATTGTGCAAACCTTTCGCGAAAATGATCGTCTTCTCTATCCTTCTCGCAACGGTCAATCTTCTCACATGAATTCTTAAGATTGTCATTAATACAGGATATACTTTTACATTTTACATATAAATTTGGTTATTTTTTCGAGAAAAAAAAACAGTACATTTTTTAAAATGTTTCATTTTTTTCCTTTTCTTAGATTAAGATATTCTTTGAAATAGTGTTACTTGTTTATAAAATCAATTCAAAACCTTAATAAAGTTTACGAAAAATATAGATATTTGTAAATGCCAATGCCCCAATTATGAAATAAAAAAGAATTTTCAAAAAACGAATATTTTGTTTTTGGTTTATTGGATTCACCACCAATCTATGAATATCAAATTATATTGAATATAATGATATTGCATGTAGAATACTTTCACCTATCTCGTATTAATGAAATTGTTTAATTTTTCTTGTCCAAACTCTATTCCTTTGATATTCTGACAGGCTCATATGCCTCGTATTTTTATACCACACTTTTTATTAGGCCATTACTCTTTACGGTTAGGGACATATAGCGTCCGTCAGTCTGTCCATCCTGTCTGTCATCACTTACTTTAACAGACAAGAACATTTTAACAGCAGGCAAAGAGGCTTAGTTTAAAGCTTAAATTGAATCTCTCAATATGTGGATGTGCCTTTTGATAGTCAACAAGAAATGCCAAATTTGATCAACATTTTACAATAATATAGCTATTTGTCATACACAACAGCTTGTATTGGGCTAGAACTTTTGATCAGAGCATCATAGAGACATATCTACGAAGTAAATCTACAGTTTTTGGTGCGTAAATTAAACATTATATAGCTGTACCTTTTGAGCTGGATTAGGTCAGAGTATGTGGGAAATGCAGGTATGAATGCACCGAGTCACTGGTGTTATCGTCTACATTTTTATACGATTTAATTACATCACGTCAAGATTGATGATGTATAAACATATTTATGACGTCGGAACGTTTAAGAATATTAAACATTTTACATAATCGATGGGTATATATTACTGGATTATTAAAACACACAATTAAAAATGTAGATTTGGCGAGTTGACTTATACAGATATGAAGTCACCTTTCAGTTAGCCAACGCTGTATTCAAAAGGCGCGCCTTTGTTTTTTTCTTTTATACATGTAGCTCAACAAATTAAACAACTTTATCTTTTAGCTTTTATTATTTTAAATGATATATCTTCTTCAAGTTTAGCTTGATTCTAAATCTGAATGAAAATTATACTTTGTGATCTTTTCAAATGCCAATTCATAAACAGGCAGAAAATCATTGAATTATGAATCACGGATTTCTAAAACTTCGTATATAAAACTTTTCCTTAACGTTATGGAATATTTTAACATATTTGCTAATAACGTATATAAATATGTTGAATTGCAGCCAGGCATAGTATAATACAAAATAATATAAAAAGTAACATATTGATTGAGATCATTTAAGATATCTCAATATAATCAGATATAGCATGTTTGCTTAATCTTATCTGATATTCAATTATTTTGTCCATAGTGTAAATGAATTAACTATAGCTGTGCAAAAAGTTTACAAAATTTTATTGAAAATGTTTATAAAAAAGAATGCTAAAAAAAGAATACAAGAAATGTATGAAGAGTACTTCACGAGTTCTAGCTACACAAGGTGTTCCACCTTTGGCTTGCATATTTGTATGTAATGTTTTCTAGCTACACGAAAAGAGGAACACCTTATTTGGTCGTGAAGTGCCCTATATGTATTATGGTTTAAAGTTTTTTTGCAGTCTTGATACGATATATCTAGTTAAATGATATAATAGATGTCTTCATTAAAAAATACGATTCCAAATCTATATTTAAAATTTTCAATTCATTCGCACGTTTGAATATAAGATAAAATATCAAAGTTGATTGGCAATGTACATTTGTTTTACTTATATGTCTAGCAGCTTTTCTCAGTTAGCATATCAACGACTGTTATAAATTACATTATAAATTTTCCCAACTGACTAGATCACCCATAGAATGGTTCTTCATGACCAACTCATGAATAGGGTATGGTATCACCAGAGGAGCTCTGTGTAATATTTTTGTAACAGACAACGTGATTGGCTTAAACGCGTGCTTTTTACCCGATGTGTTAAAAATGGGAACCAGTCTAACTAATATAACATGATTATAAACTGGCATTCAAACCATAAAACGATATGGTGGATGATACCAGTCCCTATAGATCTTTGATTTTAGGGCTATGAAAGTTCAAACAGTCTAGATCACCCATATGTACAATGATTATAAGTTGATTAATTTCCTATAAAGATGCTGAAAAACTGAAATTATGTCATGAACCTTTATATTTGTGTATCTTTATTGCATGATGCGTTCCCTTGCCCGCGCTTTCATTTGTTATTTGATTGAAAAAGACCAATCCAACGGTCGTTTTTTTTAGCCAATGCAGTCAATTAAGCCAATTCAGCCGAATAAGTCAAAAATTGTGTTTCTTGAATGTCAGCCAATCCAGCAAATTAAGCCAATTCTGCCAAAAAGTCAGCCAGAAGGAATCTGACTTGATCGACTGGATTTTGTCACGTGACGCAATGTGTTGTTTATATTTGTTACATCAATATTTTAAGGTTTATTTATGGTTTGTTAATTGCAATATATATCAAAATAAACAGTTCAACCGATTGTATAATTGAAGAGCACGTCACGAGCTGTTCCCCCAAAAAGGTGTTCCCCACCGAATTCCAGCTGGCTTGGAAATTTTGAGGAAATTCAGTCTAGCTTGGAGATTTAAGCAGATTGAGGAACGCCTTTTTTTTATCATTTCCTCATTTTCGTAATAAATATTGATAATAATTATTTCAAAATTGATCAAAACTGCATTCAATTGTATAATAAACTGCTATTTACAATATGTGATAGGTAGTTTAGTTATATTCAACATTTCAATTTTCGAAAAAGGTGTTCCTTTTCTGTTCCAAGCTGGCTAGAAAAGGAAAACAGCCCAGCTGGCTTGGAAAAAAGGAACACCTTTTTGCAAAATTTTAATGTTCAAAAACCATTAATTTTTTGTTGTTCATACTTATAATGTTGTTTTAAGGCGATTTAACAACTTTTGGAAAAATGTGTCGTGGGGTGCCCTTCTATAATTGGTTGCATCGTATTTTGTTCGAAATACTTAGAAATATACACGACCTGACCTTGACCTAAAAAAAATAGGCAATTTAACCACAATCTGTTTCTTTAATCTATATTTATCTGTCTGACTTTTTGGCTGAATTGGCCTAATTGGCTGAACTGGTTTACATTAAAGAAACACGACCAACAATTTTGTAAATGATTGAATACCTGTTCGATAGAAATTTTCTGATGGACCTTTTAAAAAATCGTCTTGCACGAAATGCAAAAAAAAATCCGTTGATGGTATATATCTTGAACATCTTGAACATCTGGAACGCCTTTGAACATTTCTGAGTTTTGAACATACCTCAAACATATCGCTAAACAAGGCATTTGGGTTATTGAAAAGTGCATAAAACTGGTTTCCTTTTTACTTAAATTCGGGAAACGCGACTCAAATTAATATCGACTCGTTTTTAATGTAAACGAAAATGGGCGAAAAATGCAACATTGCTTTAAATTTTCATGGTTTTAAGGAGTTTGAAAGCAAAATAAATGAATTGAAATCAACTCACTTTAAGCAGATCAAAGGTGTTTTTCATTCACTATTTTCCTACGAGCTGTCATCTCCTTGTAATTTTACTCAGATTAATTTTGTTGCCACGCCCTATCTTGCGTAACTTGTATCAGTTCAAAAACGTTTCCAAATATTCGTTGTCAAATAAACGTATACCGTTTAGGGTTTGGTAAACATGATCTCAAATGCGTGCTTTGTCTTTATGGGTAACAGAAATGGATAAACTAAAAAAATGCTCTAAAACAAATGGAAACGAGAAACATATGCGCGTACGTACACTCGTACTCATACCGGTAGTACTCGTATGAGTCAGACTCATACGAGGGACACAAGTACGCACAAATGATCTTCGAGGTTCCGGGTCTCAAGGTGACCCGGTCTCGATTCCTCGCACATACTTAAATTTCCACATGATGTGACTGACTCCATCAGCTGTACGATCGTTCGCCCGTATTGCCTTTGGTTATCACTCTGTCCATCCAACTGTCTGTCCGCCTGTCGTCACTATCTTGTATAGTAAAACAGTTGAAGGGTAGGTTGTAAAACGACCGAATTTGGTCACATTCTATTGGCAAATTTGACCACCTTTTGTTGGCGAATTTGACCAAATTTGCCCAAATTTGAAAAATGTGATTTATCGAAACATGTTTGTTCATGCCAGAGCGTATTTGTCATATGGGGTGCCGTAGACACCTGGTTACTGGCTATTTAAAACGCCCATGATATGAAAATATTTCTTCTGGTGGATTCGACTAATTTTGGTCAAATTCCATAAATAATTTGTCCAAAAGTAGATATTTTCGAAAAATGAGTGTGTACGAACTAGAATTTTAAATATGAGTGTACGAACTAGAATTTTGAATTGAAGCTCTTAAGAAAATAAAAAGTGTTTCAATGTTTACACATGTGCTTTAGGAAATCAAAATAATTGGTAAAAATGAATATTCATATATTTATATAACGATTTGAAAAGAATATATCGATCTCCATCTAGTCTTGCATTGCGTCCCTCAGAGTATTCTCGCCCTTCGGCACAAGGTTCAGGTTTGTATCATCGACGCGCACTTGAATGTTAGTGCAGCGGTGGCACTAAAACTTGCGACTTGTCTACATATCGGGTGTAGCACGGCATATCCCTCTTCAGGAGCTCTCAAGAGATGGCTCGTCGATAGCTTTTGATGGTTGAGTTTTCCCGATCCTCAATGTGAAGGTCGTAGATACTTCATACAATGAACAATATATCTAGCTGTATCATATTTTGATTTCAGATGGCCAACTATACTTGGACAACGCAGCCACACCCTTGTACAACAAGGCGCAGGTCGACTCTTATGCCAAAGACATATGCAATACTCTATATGGTAATCCCCACAGCGCCAATAAGAGCAGCTCCTATACAGCGGAGGTGATCGAGAACATACGTTACAGGTATACGCATTATACTAAATTGTGTACAGTGTTATTTGACATTGTTACATTATCTGTGTTTTATTGAATGTCTTTGCCATACTCAGGGGTGTACCTTGAGTAATATTTGAAGTAATATTTGAAGAAGCGCAATGTAAGTAAATAT
>LQRL01052462.1:0-11446 GCA_001703475.1 Hydroides elegans | reverse complement strand
TTATTTTTCAAACATTAATATTAAAGTCTAGACTAAAAATGTAACGAATGCTGACTGTGTCACTGTAAGCAGAAAGTGAATATTGATTATGCAGCAGCGCTTCTTATATATAGCTGACCCCTCTCCCGCACAACTGCCTTTGCTCGATGACGCAACTTTCTCTCAATTAAAGTCGCTGTCACTCATCAATTAATGAATGTCAACAAATGAGCACGTCTTGTCATTGGTCCATTTAAACATGAGTGGCCAATGAGAGCCTAGAATGCGTCTCAGTGGTTTTCAGCGAGGCACCAAATAAGGTCGGTTTATGAAAATATTTTTTTCATAAATGTTAAATATTTCGACAATCATATAACAATGACTCATCAAAACCATCTATGCTCCATCTTTCGGTCATATTTAATGCTTTAATACATATTATTCTGTCAAGTTTATCCTATAACATATAGAAAAGTGTCGGACATGGCATTTTGAAAAAAACTCGACTGATTTTAATACCTGCGAAATTTTCGTAAACGAAAAGATCGCAGATAAAAAAGAAACGTCTCGTTCACATCTTATAGAAAACATATATGCGTTTATTTCCACACAGAAGGCGAACGATTTTTATCTGCAATCTTTTCGTTTACGAAAAAAATGCAGGTATTGCGATCGCTTCACTTTTAAGGGCCAACAACCCCTTCTGTTTTGTAGTACCTTTTTCTATATGTTAAAAACGTAATAACACTATGATATTTATATGAGTGTATTGCTAATACACTGAATATGGAGAATGGGTGGTTTAGAATTGTGTCATTATATATTTTAATAACATTATTTAGATTTGAAAGCCATCACCTCTTGAAATTAATGCATTTAGTTTTGTCCCGCTGAAAACCACTATAAAGCCCTCTCGCGTTGTGATTCGTTACGCAATCAATTAAATGTACAAAAGGGGTGGAGCTCCGTAGAATGAGTGACAGCACTCTATTGATGTAGGGTTGTGCATGAGTAGAATGATGCGCTGCTTAATAAGTCACTGTGATTCATAATATAGGGATAAAACATGACTGTGAGTTTATAGTTCATATTAGAAGTACGGAGGAATAATTACAAAACGAACGCCGAAGGCGTGAGTTTTGTAATTATTCCTCCGTACTTCTAATATGAACTATAAACGAACAGGAGTGTTTTATCACTATTATAACATTTATTATTTTTAGGTTTAAAAATATTTTAAAACATTTTTAGTATAGAAAAAAATCCCAAGCACGTGCGTTTGTTTATAATCTTTGGCTGTTCCATTTATTGAGACCCCCGACAATTGTTCTATGTAAATAAATGTGGCCGTTTAAACCATACATGAATGACTCGAAAAAATCAAAGAACTTACCCGAATCGTCATAGACATCCCAATTAAAAGTTATTACTTTACTTCAATTAATTTCATTTGTTATCCCAATTTCATTATTTTGTTATGCGTTTTCCTATCCAAAATACAAGCATATGCGTTTTGACGAAGTAACCCTGCATCACTGGTTGAACATCTAAGCACCCACCAATACAGAGCAATCTGTGACAATCTATAAATTTACTCCAAGAATCCTCATTCTCTCAACAAAATATATTTTTCCTTCATCTTAACTCTTAGCTCCAATCAAGAAGAAGTGACATGTCGAAATTATCTCGTCTAAAAACGATCAAAGAAAAAGCCGACACAATCAAACCAACGAAAAAATATATCTGTGCATAATGCTTCAGATAACTATTTCACAGAATTAATAATTTATATGTTTATTTATCCTTTGGAATATAAATCTCCTTTATTGATTGAGATGATATACATATTTTCAAAACTGTCAATTCAAAACAAAAGTGCATTTACTTCCTGGTTTATTTCCTATAACCAGGTGGCATAATCTATTTTTAGACATATAACCAGGCGGCTAATCTATTTTTAGACAATAGCGGGGGTCAAATGCAACAGCCAAGAAACAAAGCACACGAGAACGCTCATTTGTTAATTCGTGGCGCACCCAATGAACACAGTTGTTGTGATTGGTTAATTGATAAATTGTCAAAGCGAGTTCTATCGCAGAATAAAAACGTCTAAAATTATAAAAGACATATAGCAAAAAAATATCGCACCATGTTATAATCAATAATATCTGTGTCGAGTCCCTATATTAACGATTGTTTTTTTATTTAAAGTGGAGGTGCAGACCGCAAAACAATTTTAGATCAAGATTGGAAATTGAATATTAACTTAACTTTTTCATTTATATATATACCAAATCATATAAATCTCTCTATAATAAGGAATTTCGGTAACAGAGTCTTCGATTGCTTTCCACTTATATACTCATTTAAACATAAGATTTGCTGTATAAAGCTTGGTTATTATGTAATAAAAAGAGCACATCACGAGCCGTTCCCTAAAAAATATATAACCATGCAATTCTGACCTTGATTTTAAAAAAAATACATTCAGTCTTGGAGAGTGGAGGGGTAGGAGGAATACCTTTATTGTTTTTTTTCTTTATTTTCACAATAATTAGTTACAGTAATTATTGTGAAATTCGATAAACTGGCTTGCATTATTTGATTAACTGTTATTTGCATGATATGATAGGTAATTTGCTTCCATTTAACATTTATTTTTTTCGCAAAAGGTGTTCCTTTTCAGATCAAGCTGGATAGAAAAAGCGAAACAGCCCAGCTGGCTTGGAAAAAAGTGAACACCTTTTCGCAAAATTTAAATGTTCTAAAACTATTATTTTGTTGTCGTGGGATTTCCTTCATATAATTCTACCCTTTAAAATAGACACGGTCTTAAATTGTGTCATTGGTTGCCAGAATTGTTAAACTAGTTTTGATAAAATTATATTGTTGATTGTCTTAATCAATAAAACCTATTTTTTTCAGATAGAAAATATTTAATAAATTCTTATAAATATATAAGAAATATAGAGGAAAAGATTGTAGATAAATTGTGCTCTACGAGTATTAGATCATCTAGTTCTTTCTTTTTTTTTCGCTTTTCGTTTGAAAATGAAACAATATATTAATATGCGTTCATTGTGCTTTGTTGTTATTCTCACCGATAAGCTTCCACTTATAGATAGTGGGCGATGGACAGTGACCGAAAGTATATTAATTAGATCGACAGTAAATCATCATCTATAGGCTGGAGATGGTTTTGTTAATACATGTACAACCTTACGAAACCAGGTCGCTAAATTTTATTGAAAATTATATTATTAATACGAGAAAGCCTTAACTGAATAAGTTTCAAATACAGGCGTTAACAAATACATGTAATTTCTTGCATGTTCTACATTCGCCAAAAACGGACAAATGAGTTTTTGAAAAGATAAGGATTAAGATTCGTACGACAAATCAATAGAAAATGTGTTTTATTTTAATTATATCTCCAAGCAATTCAAGCCTTTATATACAAGTACTATACTACCTTTGACATGCTATTTTAAGCAGCATCCTCAAAAAGGCACATACCGGGTAGGCCCTTTAAGTGTCTTAGCATCTCTATATCAGGCCCTTAAACTGAATTATTTTAAAATGAAATGGCTTAGTTCTGTAAGTTGCTGACAATTAATTTGTCACTGGTCGAGACCAGAAAAGAAAATAGATTGGTGAGTAAATTGCCTGACTTCGTCTCAAACGAGCCTTAAGTAATGCCTTTTCTTTCTATCAATAAATAAAAGATATTTCAGACCCAAAGCATCCTGTCAACTCGGATTTATTTGGCTGCTCGGGACAAGCCAACATAATGAACCAGACGACACTAGAAACGACAGAAACACCATTTCCACCATTACGACCATTTCGTTCCGCCCTTTCATAAAACAAGCACTATTTCATGACTTAACGACCAAACTACATTTACAATTACAATTATCTTTAATTGATTTATAACATTAATATCTGTGACTCTATTTACCTTTCTGCATTTTTTACCGGAAGCTCGTAGCTAAATTACATTTATATTTGATTGTTGTATTACATATATTGGACTTTATACAATACTCGCTTCACTTAAGACCCGTATAGATATAAATTTATTGTTAATTATTATAAAACATATTATAGTGACTCCACCACACCGCCGTTGTCCTTTACCTGAAACTCGTCGGTAAATTGCCCCTCAACCCCCTCCTGTGTATATAATTGAGCAGATAGCGCCTATGCGGACTCGTGCTCGACGCCAGAAACACATCCGATGACTCATGATTCAACTGCGCAGATCCCGTATCGCACGAGATCGAACGTTGCGTCAGTTTCCCGCCACAATTTCCTGCGCTAAGCGACGGCGGCGACGCTGCTGTGACCGCGGCTTCGCGACTTAAGCGATGCGAGCGCACCTGTTGGTAGCTAGCGATGCGCGCTTTCTGATTGGTTAATGCCACCGGGGGAGAGGGCGAACACGTGGGTGTGTGTTCCCTGTTGTAGTGCGCATGCGTATTTGTGTAACCAATGGGCGACGTGGAGTACATCACTTGGTCTTCGTTTATGCTATCCATATTTGCGAAGACTGATATCTATTGATAGTTTTAATTATTATATTACTGTAAAATTAAACCATCAACGGTTTATCCACGTTTTTTTTTCTCTAATTTATCCTTGTAAAATATATACAAATAGTGGTTACTCTCCACACCTCTGATGCAGTTTGACTGCAATGGAATATATACAACTATAAAAGGTTTATCACAACATTCTCTATCTATATCTTTTCAGCGTTTTTCCGTAAAATACATCAAAGTTATGACATATTATCCTAGTAGTTGATGTTAAGATGGATAGTGATTCAATATTTCCTATTCCAAGTTCCTGCTATAATGATGCTATCCTTGTTTGTTTGTCAATATTTGTGAACTGTTTAAAATTCTTGCTCATTCACTTGAGTCACTTAGGATACACATAGCAATAAATCAAAATACATGTAACTCCATTGTAACTGCATCACAAAATATTTATATGTATCATGTATATATTCATATGATCATGCCGTTATTGATTCGTATCAGCTGACGCAACGGTTCAGCTCATTTTCAACAACTTCCGGTATATAGTTAATAAATTGTAGTAGGCGTGAGCATCCCTATTATCAACGCCCTCTATTTTGTTTGTTTTTGTTTTCACCTCACTTTATAATCGATTTTGAATAGATTTTTTTTACACACAGCCGCTCGTGGTCATGTCCTTTGTCAAGGGAGGCTGATACGTGCTGTGATGAATAGTATCCTCTTTTATCACAATTAGAGAGTCGATTTGTGTGACTGCTTTATGAAAAAATATAACCAATGTCCTTTTGGCTTTCATATCCCATACGTTCATCGTTCTCAGTGGTAGTGCGCCAAATGGTTTTTCATGAGAGTGTTTGCAATAAACGCATTGGTTCTCGAGTTCACGTCGACATTAAACTCTCGTTCGCTGGTTCACGACCAAAACAAAGACGGTCCCCTTGAGAAATCGGAATACTTCCTATATCATTAAGGCACTGATCACTAAAAAAGATTTGATTTATTACAATTATTGATTTATCCCATTTCCGATTGATTTTCCTCGACGCCTTCAGCTTTTCGCTCTTGCTTACATGAAGCATATATGTGAATAATGAAATACTACAGCTCGTATTTATATGTGCACGCACATACACTGCATATGAGCTACGAAAGTGTTTATCGGTTCATTCTTTGGAACTATAATTAACGGCGGCCTAAGTTAAGAAATAACAAATTAAATGCACATAAAGCTATAATTTATCTATATTTTTCGCAGTTGTTTATTTCAAACACTTTATTCTCTAAGATTGTTTTTCAATTATATCAAATATCCTTTCAATCTTGTTTTGTATTTACATCGGTGTACTGCCAATCGTTTGCATCCCGTATTTGATACGGTTTGTGCAGTCCTTTATGCAAAACAACGCATGGCTGCGAATTCAGCAGACCAAGATCCATATTTATCCTCAACAAACACGTTATAGAGTGGAACCGGGATAAAATATATGTGCGAATGTTTAACTTAAATATAGACACAGTTTGTGAACAAATCAAAGTGCAACACAAGGAGGCTTGTACATCCGCAGATTATTAGAACTCAATCATAAAATTCCGACCATACAATAAAAGGCATTTGCTAAACATGTCCCTTTTTAGCCTTCTTAGAAAGTGCTTAAACATAGAGCTTGTTTAGTAAGTTCACGTTGTGTAGCCAGACCCTTAGTTATGACAGTTCTCGTAATTCGAGAAGTGACGACAAATCTTTGAATAAGTTGATGATGGTTTGGATGTCAAATGACGTTTTTTGACATATAACAAAAGATGTAAAATTCAGCACCAAGAAATGATACGATATATTATATCAAGAAAATGTGTGTTTATTATCAACAATTCATAGAAAATACTATTTGACATCTTAAATATATAGCCTGGTAGATGAGACCATATTTCCATGGTAAATTTCAAGTTGATAAAAGTTAAGTTTATTTCTATCAAAGTTGTCATGGGAATTAATTGATTCACACCATAACAACATAAATGGTATCAAAATAAGACGATTCTCCTGTTTTGATTAAAACTGATAATTAGTTATAATTAGGGTCCTGTCCAATGGACGCAAAACATGCTTAAGATTTATTTGCCTTTTTCGTGCAAGCAATACCAACCATTTACTATGGTTAGGAGGGACATAAATGATTAAATATTTATGTCACTACCAAGATAAATCCGTTCTGATCATAGCTCTTGGAAAAATCTTATAAATAATCAAGGAAAGGTAACAGGGCATACTATACATGAACATATGAAGGGCTGCCCTTGATTTACATCTAAAAATATTTAATATCAATTGAAACACAGACCTATTTTGCCAACTTGTTTACTTAGAAAAACAAGGGATAATTGCAATAAATCTTTGTAAAATCATACAAAAACTGTAACCATTTAAAGGATACGACAATGCATTGGAAACCCTGTAATAAGCTGGGAGATGGAGACAGAAAAACAGGACAACAACAGTGCCCTCCCTTTAAACATACTTATCAACGTCACAAAGCTAAATATATACATTAAGCAATTGCATTCTTTATATTTATTTTGATCTCATTTAAAATAAATTATATGAAACAAGCGACAATAGCAAGTTGAGACGTCAGTGCATTAGAAACCGGGGCAGCAGCTGGTAGCTTACGAGCTTTTCAGCTATTCATAAGCCACGGGGCCATAAAATATTGATGCCAAAATATCTTTATTAATATTTGTTGTTCTCTGAGTTTGTTTATCATTCAATGAAACATTGTTATTACATAAAAAAATAGTTTAATATAAAGTTGTCCAATACATTAATTACAAAAAAATATCGCAATAATTGATGTGCTTGCCTTGAGTTTGTATTTTATTATCAAGGAAAACATTCTAATAACATATTTTTAAGGGCCCCCTTCTCTAGAAAAGTATCCATATATTATTGATACCAAATATCTTAATTATTGTTTTTGCCTTGATTTGTTTTTCTTTCATGGTAACACTTATATTTATGGTTCTTTTATATATATTTTTAAACATTATTTTAAAAAAATATTCTTGATGTCAAATATCGTGATTGTTGAGTTTTTCGTTAAAAAACACGTTTAAAAACTAATATTAAAATCTACAATGTATATATATTTCCTATATCAAATCACATATCAGCATGTGGAACTTGCTGTGAGGGCATGCCCACATGGGAAAAGTTTGGCGAGCTTTTTTTCTCTAGCGAATATTCCCGTGTATTCTTTAGGATGGAAACACATAAACGCCCCTCAAACACTCACGCACTAGTAAAATATCGGGTTTGTTCAGGGCTTTTCTCCGGATAAAAGTGGATACCTCGAATTTGAGACCTGAGTGCTAATGAGTTATAAAAGCAAAGTCAAGAGGAATGTTTAGAGCAAACAATTAGGAACTATTAGCTCCGAAATAATAATTTATTCATGAAGGCAAAGCCTCTTAGGAGAGGTGCCCGAGGGCTTGCTCCTCTATGTATTTCTGGATTACACACTTTAGTGAATTCGTAAGTACGTGTTTTCTTTAACTTTTCATGTAGAGACAGAATGAGTATGACGGAATATCAAATATTGAGCAAGGTATTCAAATGATAATGTTATCAAACAGTATGGGTATATTTCGACAAAGGTTGTACGTGGCGACGTTTATATTTTGAAAGTCATCCATATATTTTTTTTAACCAGTGAAGTAAGAAATGACCTACGAAAAAGACTATAAATAAGAGTAAGTGACAATATCATTAGTAGAAACATGTTGCATTTTCTCCAATGACCAAAAACCTAATTTAAAAGCAAGACAAGCACACGTCGTATCGAACCCTTGCAAAGTAATTATCTCCAATGGAAAATTAAGTGCCATATAGGCAACTCTTGAAAAAAAACTTTGATCCAGGTGACACAGAATCCTTGAGGGAGAAACCTTTAAAAAGGGCAAACTATTATTGAAATACCTACACAGTAACAGTTCAATTACACAAAAACTGCATGGTCGCAAAGGAACCTTATCCATAGGGGACTTGAGTGTTTATGAAAACAATTTTCGAATTTACAGGTCTCCTCAAAGACGCAATGACGCACATGTTAAAAGAGACAAAGCAATAACAGTAAGCTACTCAGCTTAATTAGAGATCAAAATAACAAATCTCATGAGTTTGTGGCGATGTTGCATAGCAAAACCTGTAAGTATTATTCCTAAAAATAAAATGAGATAATGGCTAATCCAGTTGTTTGTTAATTGTAATAGAAAATAGTGTCTAAATTTAGAAACAACTGTTGAACTTAATTGAACCTTTTGAAATCCTTACATTCAGGTGGCTGATCAGTGCAATTTGACACAAACATGTTGCCCTGATAGGAACATATAATCCGAGTATATACGTAACCTGATTCCGATTTACATACAACTTTATCAGTGCATACAGATCATATGTTGAAACAGAATATCAACCCAGAGAAACACAGGCCCTCAAGTTTCAACAAATTCTAATTTTTGTGACCTTGATCAAGTAAAAATACTTGAGTCAAATAACCTATTAAAATTTGAGCAACCAAACAAAAGGTCACCGGATTGAGTCAATGGTGATACCATTTCGACAGGTCATACATGTAAGACTTCATGTAAGTTGTAACGCTTAAGGGCCTGTTCACACGGGACGCGGCAGGCGGCAATATACTTATATGTTCTTTAAAGACTCTGCCGCAAGTTCTATAAAGAACATATCAGTATATTGCCGCCTGCCGCGTCCCGTGTGAACAGGCCCTAACTGAGTGTCTTTTTTAGAACATAAATTCGATGATCAATATCTGTTGTTCATGTTGTTCATACGCGAAACAGATCAATAATGACCAAACACAATATGCAACAAACGGGAAAGATTACAGAATCCAGATACTGCTTAGAGATTCCATATCCGGATGTCCCTGATTCATAGAGAGCTTACCAATGTCGAGGTAAATATTGATGGCATAGTCGTTGAGCAAGGTCTGGACGCTTCCATGCAATATCGGCAAGGTTTTGCACGATATACAAACCAGGAAACCAAAACAAAGACCAAATTGCAAGGTCTACGTTAATAGCATAGCATTCCAATATTTCCCGTTATTACATAACAAAATCAGAAGTGTTTATCATGGAAATGCCCGTCGGGAACCAGTGGTAAACAGATACGCACCAGTGACTCCCGAAAACCAATGGGTTTTCCCTAAGATTGCCTACGTCATAGATAACATACATACGCAAAACTACAGTCTCTCGCTTTTACACCTGATAGCAATGCACATTTAAGATAACTTTTCCATGTTGTTTATCGATAACGTATATTGGCTCATATAAGTGTGATTATGTGTTTACGTGCAGACGGTTCATAAAGTCAATTTGATTGACGATTGCTACTGTTCTTCGTATCCTGATGCACTGACCCGAAACTATTCCTTCAGCCTGGTTTTATTATATGATTACCATAGCACCAGATTAATTATTTCCGATCGCATAACTTCCCGGTTCCACTTATATTACTAAGAAATCAACGGATCCTTAACTGATGGCGTACGCATTTGTTTAACCAAATGAATACCATCACATTGCACGAAAACAGAAAGAGGGGATGGGTCTTGGGGCTGTGCGTTTGAAGTGATGAGTAGACGTTATCGCGCTGGTATCAACTTTTAATCGAGCCGTAGAACTTCTCAAAACAGAACGAAATGAAGGAAGTGCCATTGCATGGACTTCCTTGAGATGTTATCAACTGATATGGATCTGTCTGATATATTGATAACTGTTACAGCTTGAGCGTACAATGTTGTAGGTTGGTATCGGAATGGATACTATTAGGACTAAATGTATCAATTTTTGGGCCGCTAAATGAATTTGACGTCTACTCATTTCAACCGTACCCTAAAGTGTGGGAAATCAAATGGCCAATTACGAAATGTGGTGATTGAAAAACATATATATATTTACATTGATTTTAAAAAATATATTAATATGGCGAACATTCACAATAAACATATTGAGATGTGCAAAGAAATATGCTTCTTTGCGAAATATGAGTGGGCGTATCACCACCTGTGTATATATTAACTTTAATTATTGTTTTTAGAGTGTATTAATAGTTTCATTTGATTAGAAACATTTTGTTTACTTTTTTTTGTTATTAACTGCAATATTCTACCAGGTATTAAGTCATAAACATAGTCTTTGCTGTTGTATACTAACTTCTTAACTTGTAAACATAGCAACAAGTGCTGCATGTGTCAACATGTTGCATAAGCTTATTTTTAAATTCTTTTTACAGACATTGAAAAAACACACTTTGATTTTTTTTCTTTCATAAATGACATTTTACGCCTTTAATTGACATTTATCAAGCCTTTTGTCATCGATTAATTCCAATTTTCCGCTACTAATCAGACTGGAAAGCAACCGTTGCGAGTGATTTAACATCAATTAACGTCATTCATATTCCTCATATCATTATATCCGCTACTCACTAAGTCTGTTTACATACACTTGTATTCCTATTAGATACTGTTTGATTCACACTTTTCAGCTGATCATTTACTATTTCTTATCCGTTTTCAGACCCTAAACCATAAATCCTGATATGTTTTTTATACTTCGTACTTTTATTCACTATTTTACTTTGCAGCAAAAGCAACAAATTATTATCTCAAGGCATAATTGACCAGGCATCAACTTGGTCCATAAGTATCAGTTGCTTGTGGCAGTAAGTATATGAAACACAAACGCAACCGATAATAACGCTTAGTGCTTCATCATATAGAAAGCGAGCAAAGAGAGAGCGCAAAAAAGCGACGCATATTTCTTCTCCTCATCTCGTACTTGTTGTGGCAGGGCCGTGACGGCATCTGAAGATAGTGCGTCCAGAGGGGCGAAGG
>LQRL01052459.1:17091-30892 GCA_001703475.1 Hydroides elegans | reverse complement strand
TGATTGCAATAATCATATACACATTTTACCTTGATTGGCTTAATAATAATAATATGACTCTCCTTCAAAGTTTTATGAAATGTAAATTACCAAAAAAAAAATATTGGAATTTCAGAGATGTGGAAGGTTTATAAATGTCGGCTGAAGACAGATTTGATTTATAGTTATTAGCCTATTCTTTCATGAAACATTTGATTAATGTTTTTAAGGTTAATATTAAACAAAGGAAGAAATATCGAGACCCGATTTTAGAATTATTATAATAGATCCTTTTGACGAATGATCAAAAGCATTTCGCCGACTACAACTGTAAAGATCTAGAAATGAAGGGTATTGTAGGCATATAGTCGCGACATTATACGAAGATTTTCATTTCTTAACGACTATTCCGTACTTTATTACATCAAATAGGGAAACGGTTCCAAACATTTTCATTAATATGGGTTTGGAGAGGAATAAAGTGTATATGTTCCATTGAATCCCATCTAAATAACATCTTAAACCATTGGTGCACCTGCTCCTACGTACTACAACTATAAGGGTTTAAAAATTGTTTTGAATTGTTTTTTTTTTTGTTCAGCAGACTACTTTGCAAAAGCTTAAGCATGTACGTGTATATCTTAAATATTATATTTCGAAAAGTTTTTGTACAAAAAAGGACTACGGATGCACTAAAATGGGTTTATTATCGAGCAGGCTACTAATAAAAACATAGTGAGAACGTGCATCACTTTGCCAGTGATTGTATCACTGACCCAGTTTTCACAGCGGCATTCCCCTTCTTGCAAGAGCAGTATCCGGATCTCATGCAAACAGAATAATGTCACGCATGAATGAGTTTTCATAGATAGAAGTGCTAGGTGAGATACACTGAAAAGCAAATGCATAAAATGGAAAATGATTTGCAACCTTACACTCCCTTGTTTATTATTCACACAACAACGAAAAAACATGTTTTGCTACATTGGGCTAATAAAACATATGTAAAATGCATGTGTATTGAATAGTTGAGCATTTAACAATCCCTGCAATACAAGGTTACAATGAACATTCCAAGAAAAGTGGACTTGGGGTTATGAGCATTGAGTATAGTAAGGGCCTGGCCATACCGGTGGCTTTTTCGGGCTGTTTCCCTTAACGAATCGGGGTTTTCGATGTTTTCCTTATGGGGAATAAAACACGCACGAAGTCCTTTGACACGCTTTTTGTAGCGTTTCTCGTAAGAGTTCCATTTGGAAGCACGTTCTGTTTTGTATAAAGAGCTCGAAGGAGCTTCCCATATGGCCAGGCCCCAAAATGTAATAAACCTTTTAGCAAAAAAGTAAGTCATATAAGGACGTTCTTCTGTAGAGTTCACATTGTTGTACTCAAATTTCCCTAAATGTTATATTTTATGTGTCATACTATCTACGACAATCCTTTTTACCATTTTTTTTAAACATAGTATCTATAACTATGCTTTTTTCAACAAGCATATTTTAAGTAAAACCTCTCCTTTCAATAACAGTTAAAATGAGTATTTCTGTAGCAAGACACAAAACCAACGTCACTAGGGTGGCATTTGAAATAAAAACATTTTGTCGGTACGTTATGACGTGAACGTATAGAAAAACGCCAAACTAAATTGATTACCCACGGATATACCATGTCACGCTGGTGACGTTGCATCATTAATATTTCCACTCGCAAGGGTAGTACACCGAACGTCAGTCTAGGACATAACGTCAAAAATACGTTCTTATTAAGGCTCATAAATACGTTTCTCGGGCGTCACTTTACGTCCGTACGTCAGACATGAATCTTACGTCCGACATAGTCACGACGTTTGGAATACGTTGTTCTACGGTTATGTCAAAACCGATATGCTCATATGAGCCCAAATTAAACAATACATTCGACGTCGTTCGACGTTTTGCCGGGTAGGTTTGCCCAATAGTTAATGCCCTTAATTATCGGGCAATAACCGTTTGCTCTCACAGCTTTGTGTACTTTTATTCACTTTTTACATACGGTTCATTAGACGCAAAATGCTATTGTCATGCATGCTTTTTACCGAGTGCTTAAACACGATCAGTGCTTAATTCGTATGTCAGAAAACGGGAGCGTATGTATTTAAATGTATATATGGATTATGTACATGTAGGGTAAAAGGAGTGTTGTAATATTCAGCGTCGGACAGGGAGGTTTAGAGGTGAGGTATCCACAGGAAGTTCAATGTACACACTTGTGATGCGTATTAGGAAACCTTTCGACGTTGAAAGAGCTGTTGACACTTTGGGCCCTACCACCTTGGCCCAAATTGGACACATCGGCCTTTTATTAAAAAAAATCGGTCCCTCGCCAGGAGACTTCGGTTATCACACTGAAAGGTACATCTGATCCTCGTAAAAGACACTTCGGCTTCAGTTTGTTCATAGCAGAAAATATAGCTTATTGAATGATAAGCACCATATGTATGCATGGTATTTCAAAATCATTCTAATTAACCATTGAATTAAACGTCAATATCATCCATTTTTAACAAGAATGATTGTATGAGGTTCGATATTTCTGGGAAACCTTTGAATGTAGTCATAAAATATGTCAGAAATAAACATGAAATATTTAAAATCGCACTTAAACGAAACTACCCGCTGATCAACCGCCACAAAATCAACATCCAGCGGAATTATTCTTGAACCATGAAGTATCTATAAAATATGGAAGATCATCTTTACATCTTGTCAATATAGCATTCACATCCAATGTGCCCACAAAGCAGTGGCTCATTTATAATGAAAGTTGTATCACAAAACGTTGAACCCTCTTGCTCTCCTAGAGGTAGAAATAACGGGATGAGAATGAAAAATGCATGATTAAGAATAAACGAGTTGAATGATTCTGTTTTACGGATCCTGAAAGCTAATGTGCAGTAACACAAAGGGGTTAGCAACGCTTTGTTCAGGACATAGGGGAATTATTCATTTGTATGTATTTTGGTGTTCAATCGGAAATCAGGTACATTATTAAGTAACGGATATAAAATGATAGGCGATGTTTTGTTTCACACATCAAAACAAATAAAATTAAATGATGCAATAACATATATCGATCCAGATTATTAATATTTCAATATTTAAACAAAAGAGATGATCACTGAATTGTTGATTGTCATTTTGCGACGGGAGGAAAGAGACTGGTTTAAGGGTATCGAACTTGGGTCGTTTAGTACATGAGGGACCCCTCAGCTAGGTTATATTGGCTGCGCCGGTAAAAAATGGAACGACAGTTTGACGTCTTTATTTAATCTTTTAACGAAGTCGAAGTCGAAGTCGAAGTTTGAAGTCGTTCCTTGTTATCGAGACATCAGACTAAGTAACGTCTACCGTTGTCAAGACGTTAGTGCGACGTTGCTTTTATGTCCTTAGAAAATACATGTGTGGGAAATGCTTGTCTAGTTAGATAGATAAACTCAATTTTTTAAATGTAAAAGTGCGTATGAACTTTATGTTTTACAAGTATATTGAAAAGATAAACCAACCTTTATTTTATATGAATTAAATATTTGAGATGCGCGTTTACTCCATTTAAATAAAGTTAAAATCTTGATTTATTACAATATTATCCCATGCATTCCACAAATTGAATACAAAACATATATTTTTGCACTTATCATAGCCAACTAATTCGTTTTAAATAATTATGACAGAACGTCCGACCTGAGTTTGACCCCATTTCCTTTTTTATAACAAAGTAAACGGCCAAATCCTAATTACAAATTTGAATGAAAAAATAACAAAAAGTGAGGGAAAAGCAAACTGGTCAAACCAATGTGTGTTATTCAACAACATAAAAAACTCGGACAAAGAACGGACATGTCAAAATTTGGGGTAAAAAAACATGAAGCAATGGACAAAAAAGTGGACATAAGAGACTTATTTTTGTGTCTCATAAAATAAATGATAACAAAAAAATACCACATAAATACATTGTATTTATATCTAAGCTTAATATTTTGATAACGCATTAATTTTAATAAACGTAAAAAAAACACTGAAATTCGTTAATGCCCTTCAAGTGAACAAGAATATAAGAAAATAGATTTTTTTTCAGAAAATGAAGAAGAATAGAGAATCTACGAGAAACAAGTTTTTCAAAAAAAAAATGAGTAAAAGAATAGAAACTCTTCCAGAAAATAATTTTCCAGAAAGGAACAACCAACAAAGGCTAAAATAAACATTTTTTTTTACATTATTCAGTTTAAATATTGAAAAAAGTGCTGATTTTTTGCTGTTGTTAATTTACTTATTTGATCATTATTGAAATTATTTCTCAATACGGTTTCCCTTAATGAATCTTAATGCTATTATTAACCTTATTGAATGTTTTGTTGCATTACCGAGAATTGAAAAATGCATATAGCTATTTACCTCAAGACACACCATTTTCTAACACATTTCTGTGATCGATTTTTATGCAAATAAACCACAAATAAATTTATGATACAAGTATATCATTAATATATTTTCAATGATTCCTAGAATATTTAAAGGAAAGAAAATCCTTTAAAAAAAACTTTTGATGGTACATGTATAACTATCAGGCGCGGATTTACCATATAAAAACCCCACGCACGCCCCCCTGTTCGCCCTTATATGTAAGACAAAAAAAATTGCGCCCCTCTGTTCAGCCTGATAATTTATACAGTTGCGCCCCCAGGTTCAATATTTTCTGGATCCGCGCCTGACTATGTATGATGATAATTTACTGCAGATTGTCTGATTAGACATAATTCTCTCTTTGCTTAAAACTTGAAAACGAAACTGATACCAGGGGTAGAGACAGGGGAGGGAGGGGAATGCGTGACTGGCTCCACTATGCAGCCTATCTCAGGTGCTCTGTCCATAATGCTGTCTCCTATTTCTAAATCATCCAAATTTTTACTCACATGAAATATTGAAACACCCTTCCAAATGTTTCATGATTTTATTATTTAAGTATAGTCAAAGAAAAATTGTTTGCGCTTTAATCTTCGTATCGAGTTTCCATTGTTTATTTATTTGGTTTTCTTATTTAAAGCCTTTTATGTGTTAAAAGGATATTGAAAGTAAATGGATATGATGTTACTGAATTCTTATTTTACAAAGTGAAATTAATGAAGTGAAAACCTCATGCCAAATATCTGCGTTGAAAATAAATTCGAATAAAAATGGTGATGCTATCATGCATAACATTTTTTTTGTCTTCATCATATAGTCCTGAAGTAAAAAAAAAAAACAAACAAGAATAAATCTACTTAGTTTCAATTTTCTTTCATTTATGAACATTCATCTACCGGTTTTTTCCTAATATACCTAACATATTCATTTGTATACGATCGTGGATCCCTGAGTATAATACATGACACAGGATGTAAAGACCCCCTTTACCAACAAAATATTATTCGATGCTCTGACGACATCAAAACTTGGGAATCTATTTTTAAGACATCGTCTGGTCGTGTGTCCTGCTCAGAATAAAGCGCTTATTACTCTTTTATCAAAACAAAGCAACAAAATTATTTTCTTCTATATTTGATGTCGGCGTGTGTCGCAACCTTTTTTATGGTTTGGTCTGTCTGATTTTTTAATGGTTTTAAAAGAGTATCCGAAACAAAGGGGCTAGTCCCGAGAATCCAAGACAAAAGGGGTCTGGCATTTTATGGATATACAAAAAAAGGCTCACCAGTTTTTATATCTCCTTTTTTGTTGTCAATGACACCATTGGTAACTATGTGTACCAAGTGATTATGACGTCATTTAGCGACAAAATAAGCAGAGTCACGCAAGCATCCAATGGGAGCCCTGGTACTCCAATGTACCACCACGCTCTAACATACTCACTCTCCCTCGAGTAAATGGAAACCATTTTTGTTGCTATGTCTACTCGTGTTTTCAAGCAAAGAAAAAAATGGAGATCCCTATAATGTCATTAAAAAATGTTGAAGGCTATGGGTCACCTAGCCATTTGGAGGTTGGATGTGGTGTAGTCAATGAGGCGTAACTGAGTGGCACCATTACACGCGGTTGTCATGGATGCGTTTAAAGATAAATGTGACATTTTGAGAATAAGTATACCAAGCACCAACACTTTATTAGGTACCAGATGAATTCAAGCATAAACGTTTTGAAGGTTTTGTTAGCCATAAGCTCGAAAAATCCAGCTTGATTTTTCTTAATATCATATGAATAATTGTTCACGCAAACGAAAAAAGCTCTGAAAAAAGCACGAAACCTGATATTTTCGAAAGCCACAATTGTATGAAAACATAGCAATTTACTCCCTCTGTTCACGCAAAAATGTATGATATTTTTAACGTGAACACGCCTTATTAATCAATATTCATGTATAACTGTAAATCAAATTTCATATTCAAAGTAATAAAAATGACCCTATATTAGTATTAAATTTAAGAAGCCCATGAGTATTTATCCAGATGACAACGTATACACGAAACACGCTCCCATTTTGAACGACGTAAAGATGAAATACTAAAAATACTAAATACTAAATACTAAAAAATACTAAAATCTTTTTTTCTTTTGGTCCTTTATCATATGAAATAGCATCCTGGTCGGACCGGGCGAGGTACGGATTGTGATATGCTTTTGAGCCCACAATTAAAAGAGAACCTTTTATTTGTATTGTTTCTCTTGTGAACGGAACCTTTATTTGTATTATGTCTCTTGTGTTGGTGTTTTATAGTTGTTACAATGGTACAATGAACGAACCTATAGGAGCTGGAATAACTATAAAGGGTGCATTTACACGGGAGCAAACTAGCCTTCAAACCAAGCTTCAAACCAACTAAGGTCGATGCGGCACTTATTTTTTCATTTCTTAAAATCATTTATTCTTATCAGCTTCAAACCACTTCAAACCACTTTAAAACCACCTTCAAACAAAAATTGTGTTCAGTGCAAGGCATTGCGCATACATGGTTTTGGTTTGAAGGTTGGTTTGAAGGCTGGTTTGAAGGATAGCTAAAAACCGCTTCAAACCAAAATAAATTATAATGATCACCGCATTGACCTTAGTTGGTTTGAAGCTTGGTTTGAAGGCTAGTTTGCTCTCGTGTAAATGCAACCTAATGAACAAAATATTTGATTTTGTATTTCAGTTATGTTTTTATCTATATGTTTATTTCTGCTCATTTGGTTTGAACCCGATTTTAAACCTCATTACAATCAACGCAAAGTGTATAATTCACAGCTCTATTTTGACAAGACATGACATGTTATCAAATGTAAAAAGATAGATTAGATTTGATACACACTAACGTTATTTATGAATATCAAATCGAATTGAATATTGATAAACAACAAATAATATTTACTAGAATATCGATGAATTGAAACTGATCTACTTTTTACGACTTATTATAATTGCTTAAAGACATTTACTCAAACAAATTGATTACAAACTGTTGCTGATAAAATTTGGAATAATTTCTTTTTCTAAACTATTCAAATAGGTTCATTGATCAAATAAATTTACATTAAGTGCAATGAGTACATGGAATCACGTATACATAATCTAAATATATTTATTCAGATATCAGGAAGTCGTCATAAGCAATTTCTATATGCAGGTTTTTGATAAATATTTTAATCTAATAGAATCAGGAACCTCACTGCATTGTCAGATAATAAAAGCAATACGTAATGTTACATAATCGGCATGCTGTTACGCCATCTCATGGGAAGTAATCAAAGGAAGATTAAATGTACTAGCAGCGCCCCAAGCGGCAAAGGGGGAAAGCATACTGTGTATTTCTAAACATCCGGTATAGGGTAAACATTATTGCCCCCGATTATGACCTTTTCATATTTAATAAAACTAATCATAACACATGTGAAAACTATAAAATTGCATATTTGAATTTCATAAAATCAATCAATACGTATTTTAGCAAATTAAAGTTTTATTTAATAGCTTGTATACCAAAGTTGGCCTGTCATATAGAATATTAGGTTCTTACTTCATTTATCGCCCACTTTCAGTTTCATTTGCATTAATATCCAATTATGTCAACTGGCTTTTTGTCTAAAATGTAAGCAAGATTCTAAGAATAGTCATGCCTCGGTACAGTTACTACATGTATGTATCAAAGATTAAAATTAAATTGAAGCTCTTCCATGAAAAGAAAACAGTTCAAAAGTTTGTATCAGCATTTTGGCCACACCTTACAAATCATATCATTTAATATTAATCTAAAAAAAACACATAATACACATGTTAATGTTGTATATTTAATGAAATGTGTTATGTTCATAAAACATTTTAGATCGAATCAAAGCGTGCATTCAAACGAAATCAGCGAAACAAAAAAGGCAAAAAAAAAAAGACAAATAGATCCAACTAAAGTACCGATATCTGAACTCGTCCTGTAACAAATTACTAAGCAACTAAGTATGTTCTTGAATTAAATTATTGAATGACTCTAAATAAGCAAACACATAGGATCAAACCACCATTTGCCAAAGCATTTTTCATTGTTATTTCACAGGAACGTCCATTTTTGAAGAGGGATATCTTGAAAAAAAATACGCTAAACATATTTGGACATCTCGATCTCCCTAACATATGTTCTAGCCACAGCCTGTGTACATAAGAACTTCATTCATGGAACACAACTACATAGAACTTAGAAATACACATTTTCATCTAAAAGTGTGATAATGATATGCGTTAAACGGACCTGTGCGTCTTTTTCGTTACTAAGGTAAATAAATTCGCAATAAAGTTTGAAATCGTTCCCAAAATATAGACAAAAACGCAAAAAAAAAAAAACATTAATAGGGGTACCTGCTTTCAGGGGGTATGAACATGGGGGTTGTCGTGATTTTGAAAATCGGAAAAAAATGTTGTTGTCGTTTTTAATGTCACTCCGTATCTTGAAACCCTTACGCCACCATGTTAGAATTAACGCGATTGTCTGCATATTTTACCATATAAAATACATTAAGAATACGCAAAGTCAATATCAGATCAAATCTAAATCATGTAGAATTGTCATAAAAATTAATTTGACCGGTTTCGTTTATTATTGCCAAGTCAAAGTCATAAACATACATTTCAGGGCATCTTTTATTTTTTTGAAGGCCAAAAACCAGGGCAACCCTCACCGAGTCAGGGTAAATATGGTTAGGTTAGCTATGTATACCCTGGAATCAAAGATACCCTACAGCATATACATCATATTTGAATTCAGCGAGTGGTCTTAGGCTCTACTTACATACAATGAGCGATTCTCGTTTGCCCGATTATCGTCACAACTATTGAAATATCAAAATCACTAGGGGATATAAGCACTAAAGTTGTTCCTAGTGATTTTATATAAGCATGGCCTAACCATTATGTTATTGGCATATGTTATGGCTGGAAGATTTATAATCGGAAACTTTTGGTTGGAGCTTGTATCAGTACCATTGTTATATAATTGGCTTGACAATCTAAAATTCGTTATAAATATTATTGGATATCTTTAATTCATTGCCGTTTTGAGTAAAAACTCATGTTGTCTCAGTGCGTTTTAAATATCGCGAATACCAATATCCCAAGCAAACGAGAAAACTAAGGGCACTTACAATCCGTAATAAATATATCACAAGATAAGATCTTTGATTTTCCTTGATATTCTATACAAAAGCTAAACACTTAGTTAAGCTGATTGCTCGATTAGATCTAATAAAAGATACATGGGTGATCTTATTTTAATTTTCATTTAGGTCAATGGAAAAGTGTATTGATTTAATTTGGTTCTTATTAGCATGTGCACTAAAATTGCGATCTTACCTTTCTGCTGATCACGTTTTATTATTCCAAATATTTATCCATTTCAAAAAGCAAAATATCCTTCGAAATTTTATTAAAATCTGAATTGGTCGATAAAAGCACAATCACATGCATTAAACACAAATATTGACATAAATAATCTGATTAAACAAACATCTCAAAGCTAGAAAATGAAAAATCGAACAAAAAAAAAAAAAACAAAACACACTCGCTGTATCCAATATTTAACTACTTCTGATGTGTCTCAAGATAATATAATTTTCAAGATATATTTTTCGGTCTGATATGAATTGAAGTTATGATAAGTTGAGAGTAGATTGGGAGACCACGGTGTCGTATTACGGGCGAATTCTATTTTGCAATTAAGTAGATCTCAAACCTGTGGCCTTGGACATACGAGGAAGACTTACCAAAAAGCAGGGCTTGAAAAGCGTGGATTTAGTGCGTGCAAAAATGTAATTGTAAGGTCATTGATAATTTGGCCTGGATATCAGTTCGTTGATATGATACGGAGACGACGAATAATTAATATTATTAATAGAAATGGCATAAATGGCATGAATAGAAATGGCATAATTTAAACCAAGTAAATTTACGGTATTGATGCGCTTATTGCAGCTAAAAGCAATGCCCAAAAAATAGTGGCGGACCTAGTTTAGCGTTTGGGTTCATTTGCATTTTGCCGAAAACCTTACGATTACTTACTAGCAAATACGCATCGCAAATGAACAAATATCGCCCGATATAAATAGTTCTCATGCTAAAAAAATGCGTGTAATCTAACGATAGATATGGACGCTCTATATTGAGTCCTATTCAGTCCTAATTGTTAACATAATGCTTTCCGTAAGTAATACCAAACTGATAATAACCGGTCTACGATGAACATTTGGAAAAGGTCGTCGTCACTTCCACGGCACTTTTCGAACATTTCCTGTTCCTTTGAATAACATTGAGATACATCGAAGAAATAGGAAGCCCCAAATCACAAAAGATCCTTCACTCGTCTTATTCGACGGATGTGGAACCACCCTATAGTCACAAGACCATTTGAACCATTCTATCCAGGATTTTTCGGAAGATAAAACATTCAAATCCGGGTCAAAAAGTCTCCAGCCAAAAAGTTTCCGGCCATTAAGTCTCAAATGTGCCAAAAAGTCTACATGGCAACCATGGCAAAAACATGCAATACTACACCCCTATTCACATATAAAACGTGATGACGCCTAGAAAACAGCCCAATCTTTCGGAATAGGCCAGCAATATAGACTCTAAGTTTTTTTCTACGATTTTGTTTAGTCTGAGCGAAAATTCGAACCATGGCAAAAAAAAAACGCAATACCCATTCACACACAAAACGGTAAGGCCTGAATGATGCACGCAATCTTTCGGAATTGGCCAGCAATATATACTCTACTTATTTTTTTAGTCTGATCAAAAATTCGAACCATGAAAAAAATGCAAAACTGCACTCCCAATACACACACAAAAACGGTAAGGCCTGAATGAGGGGCACTCAACGATTTACTTTTTTTTTATTTGCATCAAAATGTTTATTCTGAAGGTGCAAGCAAGAAACCCAGAAAAGCTGTTGCAAGCAAATATACAATCTCCTACCAGAATAAAGATTTCAATAAATCAAATGTTTGTAAGGTTATTCTCCCACAGATTTGTTAACAGAGACTAAATTTGGACAAATATACATTGTGTGATATACTTTCAAACATAATCCAAGAGTAAAATAATTGTTTCGAAAAAATCTTTGTTCTGTTCTGAAAAAGTTGCAAGCAAGGAAGAGCTGCTACAAGAATAAACATTTATCCGAATAAATCGTTGAGTGCCCTCGCTGAATGCTACACGCAATATTGTAACCTTGGACAGTCTATACACTTGAATAGGTTTTTTTGCATTGTCAACACTACTTCAATTATTGATAGCCACTACCGCCGCGAGTACGTACATGTAGGTTCTTTTTTAAAGGCGGTCTTTATGCATTTCATTTTTTTACAGCTACTACTAGGGTGTAGTTGTGAGTTACAATTAGGGCGGGGATTCCGTGTAAAAAGGGGGTCAATTCAATGAAGCATCGCGGATATGCCTAACAAAATTAAAATCGTTTTTAATAAGTCCAAATATGTTTTTCTTTGGCAGAATATTTATATTTGAATTCAAAACGATATAAATACGTAAATGTATGATAACATGTCAAATGTATAATCGATATATAAGATTATGAAAAATTAAATGATAAATATCGGAGCTTCTGCCATAGCTTTTATTATGAAATGTCGGTAGTATAAGTATATATAAAAAAAAAAAAAACGATTATAATCCGCTTTTGGTTAAGTAGAGTCACGGTAGCCACTATGGAAAAAAATGCTATGTCCATATTTGCATTAATGTGCGATATCAACTGTAAAAAAAGTAGTTGTGTTTTAGCTGATCGATATTGTTGATTTTTGCCAATCTGTGTTGATACAGTTACGATAGATTAAAGGGCTGAGGTGGTTGGGTAAAATAATTGAAGAGCTTGGACATAATGGGGGTAAATATTTGAACTGAAACAGGAGGTAGATTTACACTTGATTAAAGGCAAAAAAAAAACTAAATGACCCTGAGAGACAAATGTTACAACGTGTTGTAAGTTGCATTATACATATATTTTGTGTTTCATATTTTTACAAAGTCTTAGTCCTTAAATACCAAAGTAGTATTTTTTAGATAATAATAATCATCATTATGATTATAATGGTCATTATTACAAATATGAATATGAAGTAAAACCTAATAACTAATACGAATTATCAAATTTATTGAAATGATAATCATGATAATAATAATTTCACATGTGATTCGGTTCAATAAGCATGTTAGCATACACATTGGAGAAAGACCTATCGAATTCAAGTACAAAATATGAACGATTTTGTAGGCTGATCTTATGACTTTTACTAGAAAATCTTTGCACCCGGAACTAGAACATTATCTTTTATAATTTGAAGAAACATTTTTTTCTTAGAAATTATTTGTAGCTCATTACAAATGTAACCACAATAAGTTAGTCAAAGGGTACAAAATGCATCACATTCAACTAACCGTATTTGTTGAAAAATGAAATTTAATATACACGTTATGTTTTATTCACGCCAATTTCATTCCGTTAAATAACATAATATAAGACAAAATATATTTTGGAAGGACGGCGCAAATGTCAGACGGACTGGAATCTTCGGAAAACCGTCAAAGTGTGAACATGGTTTTATTTAAATGTCAAAGGTAAGTTTCTAAGTGTAAGATACATATAATATATTTTACAAAATAATTATGGCTTGAATAAAAGTGGTGATATCCATATGATAAGGGATACTGTCTCTGTATCTTTGCAAGACGGGCCACTTAATGCTGCGGCCATCAGCCAGCGGAATATCCAGAAATTTCAGCAATATTGAAAGAAAAGCTAGTCAAAATAATATCGTTGGTGATGAATTAATTAGCATATTTTCGATTTTTAAAGAAAAAAATCTGCTAACCGATTGCCGCAGCAAAATCTTGAAAACAAAAAAGAGATAAAACCGCTGCGACGACGCTTTAAAGGCCCGATGCGATATCAAAGTTATAGTAGGCGATGTGATCAAATCACCTATAATGTAAATTCTCAATGCATTTTGATTTGGATCTGCCCCTTAAAATCTAAATTAAAATGTTATACATGTGATATTTTGTTTTACTCCAATCAGCAGATTTATAAATCAACACCTTATCGGATTGCCACATTAATGTTATAAACACCAAATATATAAAATAAAATCGCTACATCGACTGGAAGATTCGAATCAACAATGCACTTATAGAAAGCGATGTGGGCTATTTTTTCTCAATGATAAATCTTCATATTCGACTGCCAAGTTATCGAACTACCAAAAGAAGATAAAATGAAAGTTGAATAAAATCCGCCGCGACTAATTTAAGGCCCAAGGCAATGTTG
>LQRL01052459.1:706-10981 GCA_001703475.1 Hydroides elegans | reverse complement strand
AATATACTCAACAGGGGGCACCAATGACATCTTACTCAAGAGAGGGGTGGGGGGGGGGGTTGCTGCGATATTTCGAAAAAAAAACAATCAGGTACATGTAAGAGCGAACGTGACAAAGGGATCCGCAGACTTCCCCCTAAATCCGCGTCTTATCGCAATAACTCAAACAGCATATTGATGATAAAAATTGTAATACGCGTCCTACATAGCCTAAGCGTTCCGGTCAAATGATCCGCATAAATTTTTGGACATCAATTGGCCTCATAGGGCATAAAATGTCCGGTTAAGGGCGCAGCTCCATTACATAAACCTCCGTGAGCCTTTAAAACTTGTTTATCCACTTTTAACTTGATAGGATATTTTCCGAAGACCCATAAAGAATAGTGGAAATAATAAAAGAAAATCTTTGCGCTTCCCGTCATAGAACCGCGCGCTAAATGGTAAACCCAAATGTTTGCTTTTCATTTTTTGTGATAGTGTTATACATGTATGGTGTTGTCAGTGGCACTTTACATGTACGTCTCCGTCTACGGAATTTAAATTGGTTCGAAATATAGCAATCCTTGTGGAATTGATACCACTAGGATTACTTTATTTTATACTAATTTAAATTTCGCAGACGCAGAGACAAAGACCCGCTGACAGTAGCATAACTATTTTATTTGATAATATATACTACCTAATGAATTAACACAGAATTAACACAATTTTTTATGTTCCATATTTGCCCGGCGAATAATGTTATATTTTGCTTGGTTTTGTCAATGGGCTCAAAGGATTAGATATTATAACCCATGACAATTGTAACCAGATAATTTGATTATTTATTTTAATTTTGCGGAATAATCTCTATATTTATCGTGAGAGAATAAGATGATTGATATAAGTATTAACATAAAAAAAAATAATTTCCCATGGTTGTTGCTCCTTCAAATTGTCATTTTGCCGTCTTTTAACTATTAATACTTAGGTTTTATATGAATATTTTAAGACTCAATTATATTGCTTAAGATTTAGATCCGTTTTTGCCGAATCGTGTTATCAATGTTTATTCAAGCCATGAAAGCAAGAAATCCCGAAAAAAATATATTTCACCATCAAGTCATATCTGCTAAAACGTTTGAGTAGGATACCTTGCTATGTTAGCATAAATTAAATGGCGGGTCACCGAAATCGTTTACAATACTATTTTTTAGGTTTTCCGTTAAACTCAGCTCAAATCGAATGATTTCGCATTATTGAGAAAACTTGCACAATTCCCCTCAAATGATCGAAATAATGTTTATGATAGTTTATGAATGTATCGATTTCCTTATTATTGATTATTATTGGTTATATATTTTTTTCAGAATAATTGTTTTAGATTTATTTGTACGATAATTAATTTCTCAAAGAAAAACAAACAATTAAAAATGGTTATGCAATCAATCTTAACATATAGTACAACTTTCTATTGTATCTTTCTATTAAAATAAAATAATCCCTTCTGCTCTCCCGAAAAGCGCATCATATTTTATTTTGGGTGAACGCGGCTTAGTGCATTCTGATCTGTCACATCTAGATATTTTATTCAAGTCGTAAAGTTTTTAATTGTATGAGTGTCGGGCAACTCACATCGATACGCTAAGATCAACTCATGCAGACGTTTTTGTCAACTAACCAACCAAATCTCAATATTGTTGGTCAAAATTGTCTTTTGATATTGGTTCTGATAATTACATGTATATATTTCATTAAGTTTATGATTTTATTTTCGATTTGATTATATTTTCAGATTTCTACGTTTGCCATAAAAACAGTTTTGATATGTTGCTTAGTCATTAATTGCTTCCCCCCCCCTATTTTTATACATTATTTTCCTGAGCAAAGATATGTCTAAGAGTACATGAATAGATTATGACAACGGGTCTATAACTTCGATATCATAATGTTAAAATTGAATGATCTAAAATAAACTCATATCCGTATATGTATGGTTTCCCAGTAAAACTTTGCTATAAAAGGATAACTAATTTTAATATTATTTTGTTGTTCATGATAATCGACTAAATTGGCCGAAAATCTGTGTGAGTTATCGAACATATTTTAGTGAGCTGACCATGCAAGTATTATGGGTGATTTAGGTTTTTGGTGAATTGACCTGATAAATGATTCTATAAATCATGAATAAACAGATTAAATTTAAGAAATATTTTGAGGATGGACCTATTAAATTGAAATGGGAGTTATTTCGGGTTGACCTTCACATATTAATAGTTCAAAATTTAATTTAGGAAACGTTTAAACAGATGCACCTAATTCATATTGCTTATTGATATATCGAACGTGCGTAATGATAAATAATTCATACAGTATTGAAAGAATATACTTGAACGTACATATAATTTTCCTCTTTTATTAGAATTTGATAAATAAATTAAAAAAGGTAATGTTTTTAGTATTTTGGTATTAAGTCACACAGCTAAACGTGGCTGATACCAATAAAGTTTTTGTTTTTTAATATACTAATGTTTTTGTTTTATATATTGCTTAAAAAGAAGATTACTAAAGTATTAGAATATTCAATATAAACGTTTTTCTTTGTACAATTCATTTAGTTGAAAGATTTATGCACTTATTATTTTTATCACAATTTTCTAATATGCATGTATTAAAGACTCAAATTATGATAATTATAATTCACTGTTACCAAAACTAGTTAAGTGATTTGATTTCAATAAAACAGTACCCTCCTTGGGAAATATTATTGAAGTAATTGATGATTTATTTTACGATTAATTTCGCATTTTTTTCTGGTACTAGTGTACGTAAGATTGATCAAATTATAAGATAATCAAAATACATATATTTATATATTTAATCAGATCTTAATATAAACGGAAGTGCTATCAGGACGTAATTAACATCGTGGGAATATGAAACAAAAATTGTTGCAGCAAAACTGAGATAATATTTATTAATTAATTTTATCTTTATAAGAAAATAAATATTCAGTTGTTAAAGATAAATAAAGGAATCAATTGCCGGGCCGAGAATGCAATCCTTAAATCACGCAATAAATAAATGCAAATGTAACATGTAGCATAACATAAAGACCAATATAAAAGTATATATTACCATAGCCGAAAACAAACATTTTAACTATTTAAATATTCTAAAACAAGATACTGATCTATTAATTAGCGAATTAATTACCTGATAGGATGGAAAGGTGGGACGGGAGGCAATCCGTTTCCATGAAACCACGCAAACGACATCATGTCACGTTGACCTCAAACTCAAGGCCAAATTCAACAAATTCACACACAATGTCTTCTTTTCAATATGCAGTTATCGCTCATTTACTTGTGTTCAATATGTATTCAATGCATTCCTATCTATATCCTGATATATGTGATAAAAGTCGTGTTTTATATAGTTTCCATCCAAAATTGGGGTTAATAAGCGAATTATGAGTTTATGATTTGGTGTCATTCACGAGATGGCACAGCACTGTCTCGTTATAAGGTTGGCGCATGCGTAACTCGAACCAAACTCATATGAGTTTTTAGTTCAAATACAGTGATTTAAAAAATAAATAAATCAAGCACCTTCCAAAGCATAAAAATGATTTTTTTTTCTACTATTGTTTTATTGTTCAATTTTATCATACCAATAATTAATTAATTATTAAAATCAAATTAGATTTTATCTTATTAAAAATAAAAATATTCAAATTTGAATCACTCATATTTCTGCTCACAGATTTAACTTAAGAGTTAAAATGAAACATGTTTTTTTGAAATATTCATCATAATTGCACAATGCGATATGTGTATTTATGAATAATATGTCTGATTAATAAAAGTGTTGATTGAATAATGAAAAGACAAATCGCGTGTAGACAATAATTCAACTTGGCAAACACGTCGCTGACACGGAAAACCATATTACACAACAGCAAGGGGCGAGAGATGATAGCAAAACTCTCATATTGTGTACATGGGCTTTTCACCACTTTTTTTTCTCATCCAAAAATAACAAGGAGGGCTATATGATATAGCAGTTTGCTACACATGGCTTTCCGTTTGTCTAATCGCTCGTGCATGATTTAGACGCTAAATGAGAAACTGGGGTGAATTATCAATACGCCAGACGTGTTTTAAAACAGTTCAACGGGTATGAGACGGCTTCAAAATCCCTTTAGTTGAGGCAAATTAATCACAATTGAGCGCGACAAAAAATCGAGAGCTGCCAACAAAAAGAAAAAAAAAAGCGAAAAAAAAAAGTTTCGCGCGAGTCAAACAAATAGTAGAATCACGGGTCACCGAGCAGTAAGGGACTGAAAGGGCCAAAACGGGAAGAAAAAACAACTCGAAATTCAATAAAATGGCATATTTTATGACCAACGAAATGCGCAATTTGAGATCCAACGGTCGCGCATGCGCTAAATGTGTACCAATTGGTGGCAGGTACATATTGTTCGAAATCAAAATATAACTTTTTTTCGGGAGAAAATATCCGATTACAAAAACTTATAATTTCGTTTTGTTATATGCCAAAGATACGATTATTGCATAGTGTATTAATAGTAGTCCGTTTATTGTTCTTTGAATTAAAACTCATAAAACCTTTCAAAAATCTATTCCCTATATATTGTTATATAAGAATTTGAGTTATTGTGTTTTATTTACATTTAAGGCTTTAATACCTTGATTACGCTAATTAAAAATTATATAATGGCTTGCTCCATTTTTTTCATATATTTAAATATTATAATATGAGTTTGCGATTGATTTTCTGACGTTTTCTGATATTCTATTTTGCTATCATTTTCATTTATTAAAAATTTAGTATTACATGTATTCCTCAGATTTTCATGTGTTTATCAACTCGGAATTATGTGAATGAACAAAATGCCAAGTTGATGTTGATGAGTTTTATTGATACACGTACATCGCTTTAATCTGGATGAATATTTTATAGCAAAAAAAGTATCGAGAATTGCTAGAGAACCATCAATCTAACTTGTCAAATCCTTGAATGAATATATAATAGTCGGAATTTTTCGTCATAAACCTTATGAATAATAGTTACAAGGCAGGTATAAAAATAAAAAACATATAGTTATATAATTTTCATATTGCGCACGATACATATGAAGTCGATTAAAATGCACAAACGGAATAACTATGTATAACATAGAAAAAGAATATACTATAAAATCATTATTAAAATTGAGATTTTTAAACCTTAAAACCTTGTCAAATATTACATCATCGTAATATAAATTATCACAATGCGCCTATTTTCGATATATTTGTAAACTTTTTCATTTTTTCATAGGACACCCAAGTAAACGAAAGAGTTATTTTCATTTTTTGTATTTTTATCACGACAATTTATATAACATTTTCTAATATATTCCAATAATAGTTTTAAAATGACCACTTTTGATGCAAAAGAAAATGTTATTAAAATTTATTTATTAAGTTCAATTAAGGTATGGTATTGGATCAAGCGAAATTGCGATAATGCGATACGTTTGATTATTTTCGTTTATTTGAGCTAATAAAGGCAATCATTGGTTTCAGTACAAATTAGGCCCAGTGATTAGATTGATATTTTCCGATTTAAAAGTAACACCATTTATTTTGATTATTTATGAACTAGTTCATATTTGTGACATAACCATTTACATATGTTTATTTTCGAATGACGTTATTTGCTTCAAAGCATGTTTCTATGTGAGTGAAAATGCTTCAAGCGTTAATGCATCGTTAATGCAACGTTAAAGCATCGTGAAAGGAAATTTTCGTCATGCTTTTACAATGCTGTAAGCGCTAATGCATCCTATGTACTCAGACCTTAAACGTGCGGGCGTGCGAGCGTGCGTGCGAGCGTGCAAGCGTGTGGGCATGCGAGTGTGGACTAAAATGAATTTAAGCGTGGATTAATAATCGTGCAGTCGTGTAGTGTTTATCGTTCGGGCGTGGAGTGACAAAGCTATAAAGCGCCTTTATTGTACATATAACAATTGAGCGGTTATTTGAATTTCCATATATTGAATTTTGAAGATGACTAATTAATTGTCGATGAAAAAAGACGTTTATAGCGCTTTTCGCTTTTTCAAGCGATCAAAGTGTATTTTAACGAAGGAGGATATGATGTCTTTTCTTAGAGGTCGGATTATCTTTTCGCGAGGGCCGATGTGTCATTTTGCGAGGGGCCGGAACGTATTTTCTAAAACGGGTAAAAGATTCAAAAGCGGCCGAAGTGGTAGGGGCCGAAGAGTCCTAAATTCTTTTCTCCGATGCATTCAGTTAAAGAACCTAGATAGGTCCGTCGAATAATCAAATTGACAATATAAACATATAACGCCTGATTACAAATCCTAAACATTTATGAAACTGATGAACTGTTCACTCAGAAAATGGCATGTTATCTTATTTTGTCTGATAATATAATATATTCAAATTTTCAAACTATTTTGTCTTAGGGTGTGTTCAAGCAACTGCATTTTATTGTTTACGCTTTGTGACGTTATAAGATTATAAAGCACAGTTTATTGACAATTCATTTCATATAACGCATTGTTTGTGCATTCGAGTATGCAAATATATCACCTGAAAATAAAATAAAATATCCATCTGATCTTTTGAGTTTTAAAAATCTAAAATAAAAGCACGTTTCTTCAGTAATGAAACATGGACGCGCTGGGAAGAATAATTTTACATTATTTCAAAATGTTAGAAAAAAAAAACAATTTATTGTCATTTATGTACACGTGTAACTTCAGAAGACTAATTAAGCCTGTGCTTACACATATTCCATTGGTGTCATTTGCTAACCCACAGCTACACTGTAATTTAGACCTGTGTGTTATTTTGTTGGACGTATATTTAAGACGTCGTTTTGCATCATATTATGACATGAATCGACGTACGTTAAAACATCAACAATGACTTTTGACGTTTTGGATTAATTTGTGTATGGACGTTTAATGGACATCATTTAGAGTTGAAATTGATATGACTCGCACATACTTAATCGAGAAAAAAATATATATTTTCCTCCATGAATATCATATAATGATATGAAATACAATTATAAACAATAACATCTGAACCACCATTCTCATATTAACAAAACCGACTGTTTTAATGGGAAATTATCAGCAGTCCACATTTAGAATTTTATTAGAAAGTGTAATTTGCAAGATGTTCTTAAAATGTTATCCTGGTGACTTTACCAGATTACAATGGCATTATATTTTTACGTTAAATCTGCAACGCCATATCGTACGACCCTTTGTCAGTACACAGCCTTATTGTGTATTTTTAAACAAGTAAATATACATAAATTTTACTCGTCTATACTGTACAACCCTTCACTCTTTTCTAATTCAAACTTGGCTATGAATTCTCAAATGGTTCTTAATTTTGCAACATAAAATATTTGTGTAATTAACCAAACCAAGGATGTAATAGTTCACAATATTGACTCCAAGCCGCGCCTGGACATTTCTGGGAAATGCCCCGTTCATCAGTTGGCAAATGTTAATTTTAGTTTAATTTTTAAAATATTCATACCGCAATTTCATTATACATATTTGTGTTATTCAAGTTTTGACATGTAAATATATACAATTTATACGCTTTATAAGCTTATTGTGCAGATTGAACTGATAAATAATGAGTACTTATATTGCGAATGGCTTTTAAACCATTAATTGCTTTGATAAACTAAATATGGTGCTAGAAGTATTTGTATTTTTTGTGCATGTATGATATTTTTATCAGTGAGGGGTACACTTAGATATATCATTTTTAACATTTTAATCTTCTTTCTCTTTTTTTCTCTTTGATTTTTCTCGATTGTAATTGCGTTTTGGTTTCCACCTATTCCTTATAACGTTAAGTGCCACTTGCTACATTTAGGACGTATTAGTGTTTTGCGCAACGTAATTAACGTTAATTTGTTTTTATTAAGCAAATTATTTCACAATTATTTAATAGACGATGTTATCCGGATAAATGCATTTTCTCAGTTTTAGTTTCGTTGTTGGATGTTTGAATATCATAGAATTCTATTAAAAATATGTCAATATGTAAGGTTCACACATGGCAGTTGACAGAATTTAGAAGTGTGCCTTTTTTTATCGCCCATTTTATAGAACCAATCATTTACCTAAAATTGATCAAAATAGTTGAAACAAGGTCTAAACATCTTTGCATCTATTTGAAGATATATTTGATTTCACTATTAGCATGAAAATAAAGGGCAAAACTCAGCAAATATATCAAATGGTAATTGAATATGCTCAACCGGATTTTTTTGCCGTAATAGTATTGGATTTATTGTATAAAGGCACGGGACCTTCCACCCCGGGCCGATAAGAAAAAAATGTATATTTTGTGATATCAATAATTTTTATATAATGTTTTATCAAACTACTGTTTATAAAATATTTAGAAATGAAACGGTCTATAAAAATAAAAGGTTTTCATATCAATCTCAAGAAAATAATTTTAATAGGATACATGTATACTGATGAATATTTGCGGTAGTTTGCCTAAAGAAGACAAGTTTTATAAGATTACAGCATACTATGAACTTTATTCTATTTACCTTAAATGTAAAACAATAAATGAATCTCATTTATACTAAAAAATGTAAAAAAAAACTTTTGCATTTAGGCCGTATATTTTCTCAATTATTGTTTTTTAAATTCTGAAATTATAGCCGCACTAAAATGTATTGTCAATTTATGAATAAAAAATGATATGCAAAATAGTGATATGCAACGAAATCTGATATGATATGTTAATTTTGAATAGTGTAAGATGACACGTTACATGTATGTATGTTAATAAAATTGATTTTGAAGAACATATAGAATGTCTTGTGATTCTCGTATCTTAATATTAAGAAGTAGGTCGACTTTAATATGAAACGAAAATATTCATTTCTTAACTTGATAATATTGAATAATGTAGACCTTAGCATTCTCAAATACAAAAATAACAAAGCATCACACTTATTCAAACATTCTATTCAATTTCGTTCTTTAGAATGATCGGAACTCAAAGACAAAACGGGAGTAATATATTTTGTACGATTTTGCTGATTTTATACGATTATGCTGATTTTGTATGTCATTTTCTTTTAAAATGTTGATAAATATTAATTGTGACTTAAACGGATAACAGCTTTACAAATTAGAAATTTTAATTATGCGTTCGTTTAGTTTTAGCGTTTGAACGGTAACTTACAGATATGCGAAGCTTGCTATTCACAAAAAGGCGTTCGGTCGATACAGCCTTTAATTCCACTTCCGGTGATTTTTTTCAAAATATGACACTATATGATAAGGTTATTAAAATAATCTTACGATATGATGCAACTAATAAAGACTATAACAAATAAATACGAAAATTCCAGAAAACTATTTGACAAAGTAGTATTTCAACGGTTGTATAAGGCAACGCTTATTGTTGAGGCACATTGAATTCATTCGCAGATTTTTTTAAATGGGAAATATTATTTGCTTAACCTTTATTTTCAATTACAATATTACAAAATCATTCAAAGGTTCTAACATTGTTTATATATATTTAAAACATATAAACATTATTTGAACCATGTAAATTTTATGTTTTCGAAATCATTTGTCAGTCATTCTTGAATAACATGAGGTAGCAAAAGGATCGTTCCTAATACATGTATGTATCTTGAGGGTAGCTAATGTCGCTAACCGGCACTTTAGGTATCATAGTCTATTCAGGTTTGCATACACGTAGCTTAAGTTTAAGTTTTACTCTTAATATATTATATATATTTCATTTATAAAAAAAAAACAAATAAATTTATTGGTAAAAGATCAAATAAGATGAATTGGTACTGAGCTTAAAGTAAAAAAAACTATGTAAATATATAGCAACATTTGAAAAGGTCAAAATGCGTTACATATGCATAAAATAGGAGTGATAAGAAACAAATATAAAGATTGCAAAACATAGAATAGTTTTTTACACAAAATAACGCATGACCCAAAAGCTGCGCGTTTAAAAAAGAGCGCATTTCAAAAGTGTGCATTTTGTAAGTTGTACATTACAAAAAGCCCAACATACATGCATTCCGTTGAATACCTCGGAGTAGGGCGTTTGCACCCGAATGACACATCAAGTATTTGTATTAACCCGAATATATCGCAATTATTATCCAATAGCCTACACAAAAGGGCGTATTCAAGAGAAGAAATACAAAAATAATGCAAAAACCCAAAAAAACAAC